>VZTN01026428.1:139357-151599 GCA_013400515.1 Erpornis zantholeuca
GTGTGTGTTAATATTACAATTAGATTTATAATGAACCAAGTTCATCTCAGGAGAGCGATTTTGCCACAGTTGCTGGTTCAGCAGCAACACATCTGCTCCTGTGTCCCCTGGCTGGCAGGTGCTGTGCACTTCACTGGCTACATGATACCACAGAGTTCCCTTCCCTGCAAGGATTACAACAAAGCCTGGCTGAGATGTCTCCACTATGCTCTACCCTCCATTTCATCCCTCTCAGCACGTGCTTAAGGTTGCAGGTTGAATGTGTGGGGAGCCATTGTGGAATAGGTTTCGTGCATGCCAACCACATTCTGTCCTGGATGTAGCAATTGCATTTCACCCCATTCAGAGACAACTGTTATAATTTTCCTTAGAATTTAAATACAACTTCCCAGTTTTCTCTAATTTTTCGCTTGGTCATCTTCCCACAGTGAGCTTACCATTTTCCACAGTCTATTCCCTCTCATACATCCTCAGAATCAAGTAGTTTCATTCATAGGTTGAAATTTGCAATAGTGTGACCTCCTTACCTTTTCTACCAAGTCATGCAGGGATTTTATTGGAGTGCTTCTTTCCTTTGTTGAATTGAGGCAGTTTACCATGGCTTATAATACAATATTTGTCACAATATCAACACAATAATAATACTACTTATGACTCCTGGCATACTGATACGGTAGTTAAAGCATCAGAATTGTCTGGATATATTTCCCTTTGCCTGACCTCCAGCCACTCATTAGAACCTTGAGTACAGAGCATCTGACTCAGCTGCTCTCTCCCCACACCAGTAGAACTGCCTGTCTGCTGACAGCCTTTTCTCTCTCTCTCCTTAGACACCTGTCAGCACCCACAGCCCTCCTTCTAACGTAGCATCCTTTGGCTTATATTTAGACTTTGAAGAGTGAAATATTCTTAGTCTGACAGGTATCAGGAAGCCATATTCCTCAACAAACAGCATCCTCGTTGCATTTTCAAGGATTCATTCTGCTTTGCATTTCTCGCTGGTCCTGTTACATCTTCCATTTGATTTAAATCTCTGTGCTGAGGGAAAACAACACCTTGTCAGTAATGGGATTAAGATATTAAAAATATTACACAGTTTTCTTGGTTTTTATAGGTTGCAAGTTTAATGATGCTCTACATCATGTCCCTCAGGTCTTGGATACCAAAGGATCTTTCTTGCTGTGAGGATCTCAGCTTTCACTGCAAAAAGGGGAAATATCTACCTCTCCCTATTGCAAAGAAAAGCTTGGAAATATTATTGCAGCAAAAATAAAAAATAGAAAATCTGGAATCATTATAATATAAAACGTAGGTTCATGATTTTTATCATGCCCTCAGTGAGGGCAGAGGGAAGGGACACTCATTCACTATTTCTGAATGTTTGCAGGGGTAATAGTGATGGTGGAAATTTCATCTTAGGGAATGCTTTGCCACCAATGTCTTTAGAGCAGTAACAATAGCATTCTCTCCTCAGTTTGTGTGAATATGAGTCTCATGGTCTCATTTATTCTCTCTGCAGATTCGGACGTTGATCTTGCAAGCTCTTTATTTTGTACTCCTGAAAAGTGCTGCAGTGGTATGCAGTAGTGAGACACACAGGTGAGAAGCACTGACTGTGCAAGATAATAGATCTTGCAGCTAAGCAAACTGAGTGCAAAAAATTCAGAGACATTTAGTTTATCTATATTAAATTTGCCTGTATAGAATTTGCAGTATGTTCAAATCCTGCATTACTAAAAAAGGAGATTACATAATACAAAAATTCCTGTTCACTAATTGTCCTTTACTCCAAAAGTCAAAGGATGCACCTCCTCCCACACTCCATCCTGGCAAACACCAGCATGGAAGGAAAGAGAGGGATTTTAATGGAAAATCTGGAAGGTTGATAGCTTCCTTTCGTTTCCTTTAGGTGGAGCTCTGAGACAAGAAGAAATGAATGAAGAAAACAACCCAGCAGGCACCTTTAGGAATTATTAGTACAGTACTATGCGGGCCTTTTTCCCTGCCGAGAGCTCTCTTTTCCTGATAGAATTCATTTGTATCCAGCTAGAAATCTTATTACATGCTTTAAAAACTACTATTGCTCAGCAACCTGTCCCTGCAACTAGGTTTTCATTAGCTTAACACATTACCAAGATCAAGCTGCAAACTTTGGAGGTAGCTGAATGCTGCATCACTGTTCTCAAGATAAATAACCAGACCGACAGAGAAATAGCTAAGGAAAAGGGAAGAAGAGCAGATAAAGAATTTAAGAGCAACATATAAAAATCAGAATATTCTAGCAAGTTCCTGACCATTAATGACAGAAGTTCACTGACACTAATGGTGCAGGATTCAGCTGAAAACGTTGTCATGCAAATGCAAGAGAATAAATCAAGCAAAAATGGCAAATTGTTTGCAATCTGATTTTCTGCTGCTTTCCCATTCTAGCTTCTACTCTTGTTTTGATCTTGCAAAGTTTCAGGGTAGCTCTCCCAACTCCTACACTAGGGAAAGGATGAAAATAATTCTGTGTAAAGCACTGTGTGAGCAAAGACAGAAGTCTGAGTACATATTTTCAAGACTATTGGCTCTTATACCACTTGTTTGTTATGTGCAGTAACTTAGAAATGTCAATACTTTTGCCAAATATATTCCTGGTTTTGACAAAATGAGGAAAATGTAAACAATGTTATAAAGAATATTACCTGAATTAACAGAAATTAGCAGATATTGTCCAGAGATACACGGAAGGAAAGAGTCTGAACTGTTTCCTATTAGACTCTACACCTTAGTGAAGAGAAATGATTCACTTAATTTAATCTATTAAACTGTGATTAAATCTTGCTAGTTTTATCTTTTATGAGGGCAAACATGACACATTTGTAACTGACAATTTCAGTAAAGCTTAGCCTATCTCCTACACTTATTCTTGATACAAAAATATGATCATTTAATGATTTCTGAGGTATGATGTTGGAAGGTGGTTTGTATTTTGTGTTTGAATATCATGTCTGGTTCCAGATTTTTCAGCAAAATCTTCTGCAGACAGTTGAAGAGTCTGAAAGTCTGTTCCAAATTCAGACTTTTTAAAACCTCTATTCTAATATACCAAAGCCACCATTTAGCACATTGTGCTAAAATAAAAAAAATATAGTGCCCGTGAGACATGAGAACTGGCAACTTCATTTGTGTTGAAATCAGATGGCCTCAATATTTGGCAGGTTTTACTTTTACACACTACTCTAGATTTGCTTCACCAATGTAAAAAGCAGTCTTCTCATAGTATTACAGTATTACATTACATATTGCAATGTAGGAAGGGTGTCTTCCCCAACGCTGAAGCTTTCTCCCTCACTTCCAAATTCTGTTCTGCACAATTCCTCAGACAAATGTTTTGTAACAAGGAATCTCTTTTAAGCTTTTAATTTTTCCCACAGGCTCCTGCCACTGACATTAGAAAGGGGTCACAGGTCAGATCTGACCTTTCCTTCTTGGCACACACACCACGGAGCAGAATTGTTCTGGTCATACTGGGCAAAGAACACTGCTTCCAGTGCCTGCAGCTGTAGCTTCCACAACTTGTTACAAATGCAGAAGGCACAAAAAGCCAAAGCAGCAGAAGCACATCTTATTTTTAACTTTCCTTTGCCTGCCTTCAGGATGGCTTTAATGACTACAGCATGGGTAGGCAGTTTTCAAGCTCTTGTCCCTGAATCTGTTCCTCTTTCTGATGACAATACATATATCTCTGCTTTGATATGCTCAATTCTTGGTCATATATGGCTACTTGTAGCCTCTACTGTACTTATCCTGAGACCCTTACCTCTAATGGAGGGAGTTATTATTATCCCTATTTGATGTCTTCAGGCTATGTGACTTCTTTAGCATTATCCATGGAGCCTAGGGCAGAGTAGGAAACTTAACCCAATTCTGATGCATTCCAGCTCTGCCCATTGTACTGTTCTTCAAGGTAAGGTGGCATTACACAGAGAGATGAGTGTAGGTCTGATTTAAACTTCAAGAGCAGGAATGTAGGTTATGGCAGTCTTACCCTGCTTGCCTAGGTACCAGAGAGAAGTAAGCAGGAGAAAGGTCAAGACGGTGGAGAACTGAAGCATTTTGGAGCCCCACAGAGAGCCTCTGATAAAATCCTGAAGGCAGAGAGCACAGCTGGTAAGATTCATCTGGCTAGGCATGGCAGAACCAACATGCCTGTCTTCCCAGTAAACCAAAATGCTCTTTCCAAATCTGAATTTTTTCCACCAAGAGCTTTTATTTAGGAGATGAATATTTTTCCTTGGAAGTTTTTCCAGCAGAAAATTCTCAACAATCGACTATATGTACCCTTAATTCCCTTCCTGCTTTCCAGCATCCATGCCCTTGAAGGGGTAACAATATTCTCTTTTCCATGATCCAGTATTTCCCTAAAGTACAGTACAGTTAAAAGACAGGCAAACTTAACTACTGAGATTTCCATAAAGTTCAATTGAAAGTGCCAATCTGTTGTGACTAGCTTTGTCAAAATCTAGGTGATAAGTTCTGCTGTGCAGGAAAGCGTGCTTCTCTCACAAAATGCTGGTGAGGAATGGTGGGGTGTTGCTGCTCAGGATACTGCACACAAACCTTCTGGATGGATCTCCTCAGCTTGCATCTGACCCCCACACCCAGAGCTGAGCTGCCCCTTTGAAAGGGAGAGCCTGAGAAGACAGCCAGTGCACATGCTCTGGGCTCAGAAGGCAGACAGTGTGATAGGAAGAAAGCATTAACACAGCCAAAATCCTCATCTGTTACTGATCAGGCTGCACCGCTATCTTTCTTTTTTTCACCTGATAATCAGGCGTGGTGCTTTGAAGTGAACATAAATCCACTTTTCTTGACTTATTTACCTATCTTTCTGGAAAAGTGCTCGGTGCTTGTACTGTGTATCCCAATATGGTTTCTTTTTTAATATCTGTTTCAGAAAACACACCCCTACTGCAGCACAGTGCAGCCTATAGCAATGAAGAGGAAAAATAATAAAATCCTTAAAGACAGATCTGGCATTCTGAGTGCTATACTTGGGTCAAACTCGAATCTGAAAGGTTTCTTTAGACCATCCAAAAAATATTTTCTCCCAGTCTCACAACAGGTTAGTGGATGTTAGAAATTTCTGCTAGTAATTATGTGGGAATAAGTTGAATTAGCTGAATTCATGACACTTCTTAAAACCAAACTTTTATTTGTGCTGAATAAATTCAGTCTCCTATTTAGTAACAGTCTCCACCTCCTCCTAAACTTCATTAAAGCTTCATTCTGTCAATGGCTGGGCATCCACTAGTAAACATGGGTGCTTTGAGAGGATCCTGAGATGCTGTGATAAAACAAAGCTTCCCAGCCGAGTTGCATGTTTCACTCAGGACTGATCTGTTCAAAACCTGGTAATCCTGCACATTTGTTTAAACAAGTGGTTCTGTCATGACCAGCCCTGACCTACTTTTCACAATGCCTTATTTGTTGCATACACATTTCAGCTTTCCTCTGACTATACTCCAAACACAGGCTTCCTTTTGCTATCTCTTAGAATAAATGCTCAAAGCAATGGGGGCCCTGATGAGAGGACACCAACACCACTCTGCTACACAGAGAAGAAAGTACAACGTATTGCCAGCACCTATCAAACCCGAGGTATTAACCTGCTCCTCAAGCAAGCTTGATTCATTTCTCCTAGCTGGCCAGTTTGACTTCTTATGGCACAGAAACAGAGGAGCAAGTTGAGCATAAACATGTGACTCCTGCAGAAAATCTATAGGAGAAAATCCAAATGCCATTAAAGGATAACAACATGTAACAGTGACCACGTCTAATCTCTCTTTACTACTACCAAGAGATAGATAGAAGGAAAAACTGGTTCACTCCCTGAAGAATACATTGTTCCTCATCTTTCAAACAGACCCAGAGCAGAGCCTTAGGCATATTGATCTCTTTCACACTGCACATGAGCTATCATTTTTTTTTTCAGGACATCTTTCTGCTCTTTAAATGGCAGCTTGATTGTTGAAGCCAATCTCCATCACAGCAAAATTGTGTATCTAGTGGTTGGTGCATGGAGCTATTAGTCCTAAAGTTCAGTTCTGTGGTTACTGGCTAAAGAAAATGATGTAAAGTTGAAAGGATTATGTTTTTATGTCCAATATCCAAATCTTTAACTCATTAGGGATTCTCTAAAGTTACATGCAAAACCAAAAGAAAGCTTCTCCCCCAGCTCTTCCACCAAACTCAGTATGATATCAGGCAACTCCTAGATGTTTTCTAAAGAGTTCACCTTGGGTTTGGTTTTCAGTAGAGAATTTTCATTCCAAATGTATGATATAAAAAGACAGATTTCAATTCAGTGCAAATAAAAAATCCATAACCCAAGGTATCTGTAAAATGTTTATGTAGGAGTGTGCAGGATGAGCTAAGGGGAAGGAAGGGGAAAGGAAGGGAAGGGAAGGGACTGCAATAAAGGAAAAAAAATACTAGGTTAGCATATTTGAAAAGAGTCAAACAAAAAAATATATTTTTATATACTTCTCCAACATTGTACCAGGTAGGAAGGAGAATGCATTAAAATTTCATCAGATTTCTCTTTTGAAATCTGATGGAAACATAGCTGAGCCATATTAGCTACCTCTTAGGATGGATGTGTGCCTAACATAAGCTCTCTTCTGTCCTTTGATCCAAAAGACATATCTCAAAATCATTCATGGACAATAAGGTCAGAGATAACTCCTTTGAACATAACTATTTCTTAACTTGCTTGCTGAGTTTATTCCATGTTTTCAAATTCCTGTTGATAAAATTGAAGACCAAAAGTGCAGCTGGGGTTTGTGCAAGTGGCAATTTTAGGAGTACCTTCATTCTCTAAACAGCTTGACTTTTCTCGTCAGGGAAGTGTACCTGTCAAATCACATGTTCCTCTCCCTAAGATCCAGCAACAGTTGGCTGATACCTGAAAAAGGATGATATTCAAGAACGTGCAGTATTTCACAGTTACATTCATAACAATACAGCAACGCAATCACATCCACTTTCTACTCCTCCTGGACAGAAGAATTAAGTAAATCACCCAAATTTGGATAGCGAGGCAGTGCCACAGGCAGGAGCGGGCCTGAGCTTTCCCAAGTCTCAACCCCACTGCATAACCACAAGGATATAAAAGTTGTTCTCGTGGTTTCTCTTAGAAACTCCAAGACACTGTAGCAGACAATGACATCAAGAATAAATCCATCTGGCATCAAACACAGCCTCAGCTAGGTACAGGAAGGAATTCAGCCTGGGGAATACAGCAAATATGTTCCCTATGGCCAGGCCGTGCCGGTTCCTGCATCATCACACAAACCATCTTCCCTCTTTTTCTGGGATGAGGTGTCAGGTTTGAATCAGGAGCAGCATGAGGACAGTCCCAGCAGTGTGTGAGGGAATAGCACAAACATTACCCCAAATGTAATTGCCTGTGCCATAAGCCAGATGCCCTGTAAGAGGCCCAGGGGGCCTCTAAGTAAACCCAAAGGCAAAGAGATCTGTCCATCCTCTGCTGTTATCTCCCCTGAAAACATAGAAGGGCTTGTATCTGTAACTTCAGGAGAGTCTGGGAAAGTAGAGCTACCTGATTTTATGCCCCAATTTGATGCTTTGATTTGATAAAGATTCCATTCTTACAGCCTTGAGTAATTTTAGTTGCTTTTTCTTGCTTTTCTTTTCCCAAACACTCTAACCTGGAAAGTGGAACTCCAGTACCCCAGGAGGGTATTACTGACGTGATGCAGCCTGACAGTGTGCAACTCCTGTCTCCAGACTGCATTTCTACTCTCAAGTATTCTATAGAGAACTTTTTTTTTTTCAAAACTGCTTTGTGCCAAAGACTCAGTTAATCTGTTCTTTGCTGTGGCCAATCAGTGCTTTTCCTACTCCCCATAAATGACCATTATTTTATACCTCTCCTTGCTATGAATTTCTCCAAACTGTAAACTCTTACACCCTCTTACATTAAACTGCATCTTCTGAATAATGAATATGGATTATGAACTCCTATGATTCTTCTCATTACTTTGGTTCATCCAAATAGCTGACCAAAGGGAGGTCCATTAATTAACGTATCTGATAACTCAGATCTTTTCTCGCTCACTCTTTTGAGAGGGATATTTGTTCTGTTTCTTTGATTCCTCTTCACGCTGCATGTTCACGTCTACCCAGGTTTTTAAGTTGTGGCCATCATTATGAAATGTGAGATGGTTGATAATTCTCTTCTAATTCACAGAACAGATACTGTCTCAGCAACAGAACATTTTGGCCTAAAAAGCAGTAGTTGAAGCCTGACATGTAATCTATGGATTAGTCCAATCAAATTACTGCCACTTGCATCAGTGTTTTTATGATATAGACATATATCCACTCAGAAAATCACTAAAGCTACGGAGGTGGCTGCCAGGCAGTCATTCCATCACTTCTGGCTTGGAAATTATTTGAAAGATGCTATAGATGTGAAAGGCTCTGAAAAACACCATCAGTCCCTTAAACAATGTGTTTTCCTTTGTTTCTGCTCACATTCAAGTATTATTTTAGTAGATTAGACTCAATTATTCACTAATTTAACTGTACTTTCTTGTAACTAGGTAAGATTCTGGTTTTGTTGAAGTCAGTGAGTGATAAAACTTCTACAGAAAAGCTGCTGGATATATCCATTTTTGAGATAACAGACAGAGAGTTGGGGTAAATTAACATGCACTGAGCACTGTGCAGCAATGCCAGACAAACTGCTGCACTCAAGCCTGTTTGTTCACAATTGCCTTTAGTGTTTCTCACATGTGTGACCCTCTTCAGTGCAGACACATTCTAGGAACAGCTGGCCATGTGCATTCACTGGGCATCATAGACATGTTTCTGACACTCATTCTCCAAGGAATTGTTCTGTAAGTCTGAAAATCATTCTAATAAACCAGAAGATGTCTCCTTATATTTTTCTTTAAAATTCCCGTGAAGCCATTAGAAACTGGGCATGCAATGAGAGATCATATGTAGAGATGATCAGTCTGTGTTTGACTGTCTGCATCAGAATTGCCTCCAGCTAACACTGGTGTAAATCACAAGCCTTTCACTGACACCCCTGAAATTATATGCAAAAAGCATCTGCCCTAAAAAAAATAAAGGGATTAGGCTCATTAGATGTTTTCATTGATAAGGGAATTAAAAAATGTTATTTATTTCCACCTCAACTCATCAGTGCCCAGTCTGCCCCTGTCCTTACTGTCAGAGGGAAAGTCATTGGTTTTGCATTGCTGCCAATTTTGGGGTTACAGTGAGAGAAGATTAATAGTTACAACTTCTCCAAGCAGCAATCTCTGTCTGTACTAGCCTTATCAACCAGCACACACCACTGGTTGTTTCCTTCTCAAACACTGCAGCCCACTCCCGGGGATCCAATGGCTTCGGATCCCCTCCCAGGCCAGGGATGTACCATGAGTCGTCAGGATTGGCTCCCATTAGTGAAATCCGGGGTGACACAGACTGTCCAAGCCCGAGGATATAAAACTGACCCTGCCCTTCCAATAGATTTTAGCAAGTCTGAATAAACATCCTGGCAGGAGGACTGGAGAGCCGACAGGGAGCAAGGATAACTTCATTCCGGCTCAGATTGCCGGTGAAATTAACGAGGAACAGCCTGGTCTCCTCGTGCCATCTACGTCGCATAAGCACCCATACATTAGCATGGGATTTATTTGGGCATTTAAAGCTGCCTGCATTACATTGTGACTGTGGGTCCTTTGACCCATCTTTTTTGCATGTTCTTCCTTGCAAATGTGTATTTGCTGCAGCACATTTTCAGAGGGAACCGAGAAAGAGAAAACTAAAAGCTACATGTATTAGTATTCCTGTTTAATTTAATATCAGCTTACTAGGTGGAAATTAAAATGATTTTTCTGTCACTGTTATCTTTCTTCGCTTGGCAAAGATTGATTTCCTTCTTCCCTGCTGCTTACTAATAAGACATCTGAAAACTAAGATGGTTTTTATGTTTACTTCCTTGTTTAAATCAGCTTTCTTAACTAAGGACAGCTTTGGCAATATATTTGTTGTTTAACTTGTGATTTCTGTGTTGGCTCAGGCTCCACCAGTGACAGAACATCAAACACAGAGATGCTATATATTTTTAATTACTCAGGGATGCCCTCGTGCATAAGTACATGCAAATTAAACAACGGATTTTAAAACCGGTTCAGAACAGATTGCATGTTACACAATCAATCACATTTTGGTTTCAGAAATGATGGTGCATTATTTTGGTTCTCATGCTGACAAGTAAGGAGGTTATCAGCCATCCCTTGCCATTGCTATTGCTGTGTCTGGCACTGGCAGGTTTGGTATTGCTTTATCCTGAGCTGACAAGCCAAGGAAGGTTGATGGCAATGCACAAACACTTGAGTGTAAGAATCAGCTGAACAGCTACTCTACATGGAATCACACCTTTCTACAAAGGAAATACTAATGTCCAGCAAGCAGATTAGAAAACATTTGCTCAAAGAATCAGACACAAGAACCCAGCCATCTGCCTCCAGAATCTAGCACTCCTCTGAACTGGAAATGATAAACTAATGAGCACAGTTGCTGTCTGAAGTCCAAGCTGCATTGTATGAACTTGGTACTGGCACACTGGTGGCACTACAGCTCTAAACAATATGTGTTCATTTTAAGAGATAAAAAAGGTTCAGTGAAAATCTTGCAGGGCAAGGTGGTCATACCAAAGGAAAAAAGTGGGGAAAACAGCCATCTGCATACTGCAGATGAGGAACTGAAACATTAGAGACAGAAGTGGCATGGTGGGTATCCCTAAGAGCCAACCATTCCTCCTGCACAAAAAAGCTGAGCTTTTCTGAAAAACTGAGTGATGTGTCCTGCAACACATTCTTTTGAGATATTACCTCATACCTTTTAGACATTTCATGGTTTCATTTCATTGGAAGCCTCCTTATTTAAGATCCTAATGTTTATCTTTCCTACTTTCTTTCCACTCAACCTTAAATCTCCATGCTTGGAATTAATAACAGATTTTCCTCCAGAGTATTTATGCCTGGAATGGCTATATAGCAGTATCTTGCCTTCTTCCTCTCAAATTTGATTACACTTCATTAATCCACTTCTTATATATTCAAGTTTTAGTCTTTCCTTCTCCCTCTTGATACAGTTGCTCTTGTCTTTCTTGGGAGATGATGTTTCAAGGTTTCTTTCAGCCCTTTCTTATGTGGTTCAATGGCATTCTTCTGTGTTTGTGTATTTTTGATACAACTGCACTCAGAACTGAAATCCAGCAAGCACCTTCTGTGAAGATGGACCTGGTCTGTCCCCTCTAGAGATCAAAGGTCACAACTCCCTGCATTGTACCAGAAGCACCTCACACCATGTGAGCAGCCTGTGTCCCATCAAAGGTGCCCTCGCCAGCCACCTGCTTGGGTGACCTGAGGGAAGGGTGCCTGCATCTCTGGTTGCCTCCCAGCACTGGGCTGGTCTTGGGGCACCTGGCTCCTCGCCTGGAAGCCTGGTCCTGGTCAGCTGTGCTGGACAGGCAGGCAGGTTCAGGTGGGCACGCTTCAGGTGCTGAGTGCCAAGGTTGGTGTGCACATGATGTGCCACTACATGGACGCTTCTGGAGCTACAGAACTCGGGGGTGAGTTGCTAGCTAAACCAGAGCTGCTGCTGGGGGTGAACATGCACGCGATGCTCTTTCATCCAATTTCCATCTTGCTGTCCTATTTTTGCGCTATCTGTCCTGGTGCACCTTTGGTGCGTGTGCCAAAGGCCACAGAGCCGCTGGGGCAAACTTGGCAGGCTGTGACCCATGCCGACCTGCCTGAATTAAAAAAAAAACAACCCTTTATTTTATCAGAGGTGGGGTGGAGTGACCTTTCTGCTTAGAAAACGGAGATAAACCTCAGCCGTCCTCCCCGCCGCCGGCCCCCGCTCCAGGTCGGTCTCTGATGGGGAATGTGGGTGATGGAGATGCCAAGTGCGGGCGGAGGGGGTGGACGGGGAAAGGAAATCCCGTTCCCTCGCACCCCTCTGCAGTTACAAGCACAGCACGCACCCGGGCGGCGGGGCTCCCCGCTACGCGGCGGCGAGAGGCGGGGGACCGCAGGAGGCGGCGGCGGCGACGGAGGAGAAGGAGGAGGGAGGAGGGGGCGAGCGGCTGGGAGGGGAGGGAACACCTCGGCTGGGCGGAACACGCCGGCCGGCGCGGTCCCAGACTG
>VZTN01026428.1:152513-192925 GCA_013400515.1 Erpornis zantholeuca
CACACACACAAATACACACGCACGCATATGGATGTGGCACAGGCGCCCCATACACACTCCGCGTACACACACACACCAGTGGATGTGCGTGCCTGAGTGCCTGCCGCACGCAGGCATGCGTGTCCCTTGGGGACATGCAGGACCCGTCCTGCTGGCCGGGATAAATTGTGCCTGCCCCTGTCCCCGTGTCCCCCCGCTTTAAATTTTTCGAGGTGACAACGCGCAAAAGGCAGCGCGCCCGCGGGAGCGGCCGGGCGCGGGTGCGGGTGCCGGAGGGCGGCCGCCGCGCTGCCTTTGCGGCCCCACATTGGTATGCAGGCGGTGGCTGCGCCGCCAGGCAGACCTAAAAGGTGAGCCCAGGGGATGGGGGAAAGTCAATGCTTCATCAGTCCAGGGGCAAATCGGGAAGTTACAGAAAATGAAGGGAAAGATGTCAGGTATCCGGGCAGTGCCAGCAGGCAGACTTCGGGGAGGGGATGTGAAGCAGGATGAGTTTCTCCTTTCTAGGGCCAGGTTGATGGAAGGAAGTGGGGGAGACGACGAAAAAATGTGCATGGGAAGTTCTTGATGGTAGTGCTCCTTGTCTGGAACACTGACACTGCATTTCGTACGTGCTACTCTCTCTAAAAGGGTTAACGCTCAAGGGTTTAGCACATGCTCAAGCTGGGCAATTTCAGAAGGTGTTGATAAAAAATACACAGTTGATGAACATGTATGTGCTGACCGTCTTGGGACACAAGAGGGGATGTATCCTGCCCAGCCGTTTTCACACCTGAGAGAATTTGTTGTTGGCTATTTCAGCTCTTATTGTTTGGTTGTATTGAGTATCCTGGGCTGAAGCGGAGAGACAGCAACACATTGTGTTTGAAGTGGAAAAGACCTGCTGAAAGAGAAATGGTCCCAAACACTCGGGCTGTTACTCTTTCTGTCCTTGACAGACAAGCTGTCAGGAATAGGTGCAAACTCTAGCTGCACGCGTTATCCCTGGCGGGATGCGTTTGGATGCCGCAGAGTGTGGGTGCATGTACACAGCGGGGAATAAGACAAAAATCAAATTCACAATTAAAGCTGGGGAACAGGGACATGGCCAACTGTAATTGTGTGATTCTGGATAATTTGACATTGAGTATTGGTGACCGAAATCTCACCTTTGCAACAGTGGTCTGTTCGTGGAGGAAACTGTTCGGAAGTCGATTCTCTTGCCATTTTGGTTTGTGCTTCTGTTCCAATTGTATTTTGAAGGGCTCTTGACCTGACTAGTTGATCAAACATGACATTACCGTTAACACACGTGACTAATGTGATTATAACAGCAGTGACATCAATGTTTCCTTGCCCTGCAACTACAGTAGCAATGCATTTGTTTACTTCCCCCATGCACGCTCTGAAATGTCTGTTACTCAACAGCTCTGAACAGCAAGGGAAGAGGGAGGAGGAGGAGGAGGGGGAAACTCTTACAGACATTTAAAAATGGCTATAGCTCTGTTTCCCTTATGCATATAATTATATGGAAATAAAACAACCTCCAAGTCCTCTTCATCATTTTTTTTTTCTCAGTCAGTGCACTTGTTTTGCCTAGGTGGCAAAAACCTCTTCACACTTTGACATGTCAGGTTGTGTCACATGTTCTCTTCCGAATTAACAGCAGCACACACCTTCTGCCCCTCTCCCAGCTGGCTGGAGCTAGTGGGTGAGATACTTGTAGAGGCTTTGCCATTTAGTGTTAATTATTTCTCTGTAAACCAAATGGTTATTTATAGCACTGGATGAAATGTGGCAAATTAATGTGGTTTTCAGAAAACTTTAAGTATCAAGAGACATGTGTGGGTGATTAAATATCTGAAGCATTGAGATGACCGAACATATTTTGTACTACCCATCATAACTGAGGTTAATCAGCTTAATAATTGTAAAAACCATTAAATACTCCATTCAGTTATTGTCTGATCATTAGTGTTTCCAGCTGGTTCATTATTATTTTAAGCATAATGTTTTTAGGAGACAAGATGTAGAATTTTTTTTTAATTTATTCTAAATAAGGTGAATATCTACATGTTTATATATAAATACACATACAAGATTTGTATGCACTCAAATGGGTATTTTCCAGCCTGACAGAACTGAAAAATAAGTGGAGCAATGATTAGCAGTATTGAATTTGATTTGTAGTTGTAGTCACAGATGTGTTGGCTTTGGTTCGATACTGCATGTGTTCATTATCGTGTATTAGCAAACGCGAAACCCTAAAGATCTAAATCCCACCTTTTCCTATTCCTGCCTGATAGAAGGGAATGATATCCTGGCCTTGCTCAGCTCTGTGTGGAATTTTGCCGTTGGTTTTGACAGAGTCAGAAATATATTGGTATATTAGCATTTGAATTTGTAACAGCATGGCGTTACTAAAGTTGAGAGAGATATTAAAACAGTAAAAAGCATAGAATTGGTTACAATGGAATACCTAGAGACCATATTTTTATAATTATTTCTTCGTTTGCTCAGAAGTTTGGTGATGATTTTATTTCTATTCGGTGTTTGTGCTCGTTCCTCAACTCAACAATTTTCACGAGCTTGATCTCTTTTAATGTACAGTAGTGTTTCAAAGGTGAACTCTGAAATATCACTTGCAACTGAGATGCAGTACTTCAGGTAGATACAGATCACCTGTAAGTATTTTTTGCAATAAGACAGCTTGTAACTTCGTGAGTAGTGCTTTTGTTTAAGGCAAAGACAACTTGTTATTGTGTTCCTACTTGAGCCAAGAGAAATTTTTACCATATTGTAAAAATTAGTAATTTCATGGTCTGAAAGTATGTTTTTTAGTCCAAAAGCTATTGATTAAGCTGTTCAAAAACTGTGTTAAATTATATTTCAAATCTTTGCATTCTTTGTGTGAAAAAGACTGTGAAGTTACCACTGCTTCATCAGCAGAAGTGTAATGAATTTTATGGATTAATTCCTACTGCAAGGTAGCATGCTATAGCATGGTCCCAGGAATCTTGTCACATCAGACTTAAATGTGCAGTATGTTTTGAGATAAGTCATCCTTTACTCAATTCCTAGTCAGACAAATTCCCTGAAGATTTATTAAATATTTCCTGTGAGTGGCATGTAAGAAGAGTAACTGGGGAATGAACATCACAGATTTGCTTATTTTCTATTTTCTTCCTTATAAAATGGATTACTAAGAATCAGTGTCTTCGTGGTATGCCCTCTGTGCATCTTATACCATTTACCTGAAACAGGCTTAAAATGAGCATTGAAGATGATTCCAGTGTAGGAGGTCTCCGCAGAGATGAAAGGTTAGCCGAGGTCCAAGGATGGACTGTGCTGCATCCTCGAGATGTCCTTGTGTCATACGAGTGGTTGGGTCTACTTTTTCCCCTCCAGGTGAGTGTAAGGTAGACAGCCTTCAGGCTGCTGTAAGGCAGGACATGTAGATCTGTCCTATGCAGGTCCAGCCCCATTTGTTGGAGGGCCCTGTCTAGGACTGATTTTTTACTGTCTATTCTATGCAAGGTGATGATTTTGTAGTTGTTCCTTGCAGGCTTAACATCTATGAGCCTTAGGTATCGGTAATGTGATAAGCACTTGGCCCAATTTGTGTGTTTATAAACAGCTTGGAGGTGAGATTGTTGGGATTAATTGTACAATTGATGCCACGATTCTAACACTTGAAACTGGCAGGGCCCTTTAAATGACAAATTTGGGGGCAGTATTAGGGAATACAGAGTCACTGTAACAAGTGTATTAAACCTGCAGCATGAGCAGGCCATATCTTGCTCCTTGTCTCACTAGAATAACAGTCCTGCATTGGTAACGTTAATACAAACTGTGGTGGTGGTGAAAGGGAGTTACAAAGAAGCGGGGTATTTGCTCTTCTCCTGAAGAGCTAGCTCTGCTCTGGGTGTGGATGTGCCGTGAGATGCTCGCCTGGCTGCTCCCTCCCTGCTGCGTGGCACCGCGTCACGCCTGCAATTGGACATGCAAACGTGCAGGAAAGTTCCACTGCCGTTTCTCAAAGGATGGCTTTTCCCCCAGATTTTCTTTGATGCATGAGTGTTTTCTCCTTTTCCTTCGAAGCATTAATCCTCTGAGCTGTGACTTAGGGCGTAATGCGGTTTGTAGACAAACTGCACGGATTGATTTTCCTGAAGTGGGCTGACCAAATGATGAGTGTATTGGAAAGCAGCACACACTTGTTTATTTGTTGTTCTACATTAAGCTAGCTTTCTGGATGAAATATCCTAATATGTATTAAAATAGCTTTTAAAAAAATAAATTGCAGGTTAATTTCCATATACATTGCTAGTATGGTTAATGTAGATTCACAGCAGCATCTGCTCTTGTTAGAGGTATTTTGATAACTTCTAAAATTTTGCCCAAGTGAGAAAATTTGAGCTTTAGTTTGGAGGGACTCATAACACAATGTGCTGTTGAGGATTACATTCTTATTTTGAATATTTTGATATATTACTTTGGAATAGTAAAGATATTTACTGGTGTTTTCACAAGTCATTAAATCATATGTAAAGGATAGCAATAAGGTGACATTCAGAGTTTCATTGTAGAGCATAGTTTGAATGTGGATTATGGCTGCAAAAAAAAGATGTAGAAAAAATTGCTTGTGACTGATTAAGAAAGACAAAGGAATGGAAAAAGAAAGAAGAATGTTACAGGAAGACAGTAGAAGAGAGACTCCAGAGAGTTCAAATTTTAAAAGGTGCAGCTAATGCAAAGTAACATGAGAAGCTCAGAGCAAAAAAAATCCACTTTCCTGTACAGAACCTGTATGTATGCAGAAGTATACATGCACACATGGGTGTGTGTATATGTATATACATTTGGACAGTCTGTTTGATCAAATTAGAAATTTGCAACTCTAGAGCAAGCTGAGAGTCTTTACATGGATGATTTTTTTCCTTTTTTCTTGAAACCTGACTCTATAGGAATTTACTTGAAAACCAGATAGTATGGCAGATGAGTTCTTGAGAACTTGATGATCAAAGATGATTGATATTGAATATTTGGATTATAAATGAATCATTTTTTTTAAAGAAAATGGTAATTCTCTCTTCACTTTGGAAAAAAAAATCAGGTTATGAGGGCTGGAAGAAATACATTAGTAACAAATAGATTTTATGTCTTGTGTTTTCCATTGATCTCAAAGAGACAAAGTCCCTGCTTACCAGGGAAAAATCCTGTTAGGTAATTAACCTATTATGACCAAGAAATGTATGTGAGAAAAGACCATCTCAGAGAGAAGATAGCAGAACTGTAATATTTTGGCTCAAACCAGTAATAGCCAACATCTTCTTGCAAAGGTACAAATATACAAATCTTTAGTGTTATACATGTTCTGTATTTACGTTTTTAAGTGCAAAGGATGAAAGAACCCTTCTGAACTTATGAGTGTTAAAACTTATGCACAGTGAAACCTGCTGCAGGATTATGATGCTTTTTGGGTATTATGATATTTTATGTAACACCTGAGTAAGAAAGTGTTTTCGTTTTCATGAAATACAGCAATGTGTTTACCAAGGGCTAGGGGAAAGAAAAAAAGCACCTTTTATATGAATAGCCTCTTCCATATTTATTGAACATTGGGTTAACCTGAAGTCATGGAGAAAATTTTTTTTATTTGCTATTCAGTATCAATTTTGGTGGTGAGTTGTGTGTGCTGTGAACCCTATTAAATGAATACCCAACAAAGTCATCATGATAACTACAGCAAAATTTAAGCAAGGTCTTCATTAAGTTGTGCTCTTCATGGGAGCTATATATGACATAGGTAACCTGCAGGTAACCTTTCTTACATAGCTCTTACAATTAATGCACTCCTGAACATGCTATCATCACCTCCTTTGTGAGATAGGTGTATATAAATGGGCTTAAAAATAAGTTTACAACTAATCTCCATTCTAATGACTAGTTTTTATTTTCTACTGCAATGCCATTCTGACACGCTTAATAGGAACCATAACTGAGTGGAAGTTTAATGAAATCCTGGCATCAGTGAAGATAAAAGGAGAACACTAAGCACAGTGAAAAACATCAATATATTTCTAGTGACTGATACGGCATAATTCAATTTGGCTGCAATGACCATGAAACAGTGAAGTGTAAGATCCTTAGGTCAGTGAGGAGGGCACACAGCAAGTTCACTACCCTGCTCATCAGGAGAGCTGACCTCGGCCTCCTCAGGGATCTGCTTGGTAGAGTACTGTGGGATAAAGCCCTGGAGGGAAGAGGGGTCCAAGAAAGCTGGACCTCAAGGATTGCCTCTTCCCACAACTAAGAGCAATGTATCCCAAAAGAGAAGTCAGGCAAAAATGCCAGGCGGCATATGTGGATGAACAAGGAGCTCCTGGAGAAACTCAAACACCAAAAGGAAGCCTATAGAGGATGGAAGCAAGGACAGATAGTTTGAGAGGATTACAGTGAGGTTGTCCAAGCAGCCAGGGATAGGGTTAGGGTTAGGTAAGGTAAAGCCCTGATAGAATTATATCTGGATGGGGACATCAAGGGCAACAAAATACCCCTTCTGTAGGTATGTGGGTGATAAAAGGAAGACTAGGGAAAATGTGGCTCCTCTCCAGAAGGTGGTTTCCCAGGACATGGAAAAGACAGAGGAACTCCGTACCTTTTTGTTAGGTACACGAGTTGGCAATGTGTGTATGTCCTTGCTTCCTCTGGGGGCTTCCTTTTTGTGTTTGAATTTGTTCAGAAGCTCCTTCCACCAGACCAGACTGCACAAAGCCCCATCCAGCCTGGCCTTGAATACTTCGAGGAATGAGGTATCCACAATTTCTCTGGACAACCAGTTGCAGTCTTTTCACCATCCTCACAGTAAAGAATTTATTCCTAAAATCTAATCTAAACTTTCTAAACCTCTTTCAGTCTGAAACCATTCCCCCTTTTCCTGTCACTGCATGCCCTTGTAAAATGTCCCTCTCCAGCTTTCTTACTGGCTGGCTTGTTGTTAGACACTCTTTTCTTAACTCTTAATGTGTGCTAGACAGATAAACCAAAAGGACAGAGGCACAGAACTGGGACTGGGACTGAGTAGGAATCTATTCCCAGTAGTACTCATCATCCTTAAATGTTACATCTACAGTTCCTACACAATACTCCTGGATATGGTGAGGTGTGCAGCTGAAGTGGTACCTGGCAGTGCACCACTAGAGCAGAATGATCACTGTGCTCATATGTGGAGAACAAAGCCTTCACAGATCATAGTAGCCTGAAGGTTGAACACAACAATTGCATTATACTTATAGCCAGTTTAATTCTCACACCTCTGTGGGCACTCTGGCACATTTCTAGGAACTGGAAATTAATTCAGTTACATCACTCTGACTATAATATCATTATGCCGGGCATACTCTTGTGTAGTATAATTTTTTCTGTACTCTGATCCAGTTTTTGTCTTTGTGTTTGTCTTCAGCTGTACAAAGCCTGTCACATTAGCTGTCATGCCCATATGAGTAGGATTTTCAGGTACTGCCTGGCTTAAATGTAAACTATGGCTTTGAAGAGAAAAACAATCTCATGGGAAAGACATGCTTCAACACCAAACCTGTCATCTCATACCTAGGCTACTCACAGCTTCTGTTTAGGTGGAGAACAGGTTACTAACGGGAGAAAAAGGCACTTAAGGCAAAAGGCCACTGTAGCTTTTCTTCCCAGGCAGAAAAGCCTTCTCCTCAGCGCTCGGAGTTGTGCTGTGAAGCCACCTGCCTGTCTGGATGGTGGGCACACTCAGGGCAGAGCGGGGAACCTGCACAAGGTGACAGTAAGGATCCCCTTTATTCTGGCATTTCATTATACACCTAAGTGTAATCCAGACTTATGAGAGCTATCGAGACTGATTATTTTCAGTGCAAATGCAAGATAAATGAGAGCTGCATGCAGTGCATCTGTTGTCAGGGCTTTAAACAGTGATTCTCCCGTGTTAGCATACAGACTCACTGACACCCCCCACCTTATTAAACACATAAAAAACCACATTTCTATACCTCAGTTGTTTTTTTTTTCACTTGGAGATGTATCAAAAATGATGAAACATTTTGAGCCTAGGAAAAAACGTACATATTTGAATGCATAAACTGCTATTTTTGAGAATTCTGAAGTGACGTTAATTTTTTTCTCTCATGTGGGCTTACAAGCCTGGAGAGATTTTAAATTAAAAGTGGAAAACTTGCCTTTTACTTGAGTTCATGAAAGCTCTCTTAGTTCTAAAACTAAATTATGTATGAAGCAGTAAGGTCCTGTATTGTCTATTAAATTCACATGACAATTCCCTTTTTAAAATTTTACACAGAGTTCAGGTGAAGAGATAGTATATGCAATGTATTTATTCCGTACTTCTATGAACCTACTGCCTTTAGAAATTAAATGTTTTGACTCTTCCTGTCCCAGGAACAAGACATTGACACCAAATTCTTTTAGTTTGAGTCTGCATGTTGGAAGTTCTGTGAATTCCAAGGATACACATGTGGTGGTATTATGAAATAGTGTTACCTTTATTACCAGCCAAGGGTTTCTTGTCTTGATTTTGGCCGCACAAACAAGGTCAGCTGGAAGGAGGGTAAAGCACAACAGAGGAAGCTGGGAGTGGCTTGGAAGACACTGCAGCCACTATTGTGAGTCATTCTCTTTGAATCACGTAGGAAAAATCCTATGGGCATGTGGGATGATACATAAAGGAAGGCAGAATTTTGCTTGCTGTGGAGGAGCTGTTCATTTGTTACCAAAAATTCAGCTGACTTCAGTGGAGAGGTGCCAATTTCTGTTAGCACAGCTTTGGTTCTGAGCATACATACATGCGTTAATAAACAGTTGGAGTCCTTCCTCGGGCTGCAGAAAGCAGCAACCAAGTGATGCAGCTAGGATGATACCCAGCCACCTTTGCTGCTCTTCAGCCTGTGCAGCCAAGTGCCCTTTTTCGAGCTGATTTGGCCATGATTGATGAAATACACAGAACTTAAAACTAGTAACATTTATGGATGTGTAATTAATGTGTGTTCTATACAAAATGTTGCTAAATGAAAAGGCAAACTCTTACCTCATTAAATATAAATGTTCATGACACATGGTGGTTGAAAAATACAGATGTGTAATGTGTGCCTTTGGTTCAGCAGATTTCATGCAAGAAAGAATCAGCACTCCTGAGTACCTCTGTGTGGACCAAAATGGAGTAATTCTTAGATAAACTTATGGATATTCTGTTACAATGTTATGAATGTCAGCTAGGCAAACCAGACTTCTTGTACACACTGTGGTCTTCTGGATGATTAGAGTAATCAAATGGTTCTTGTGATAACTGTAAAAGTAACTTAAAGCCTCTTGAGATTCAGCAAGAAGAAAGTTCACTGAAAGGCAACATCCTGGATGGGATGTACCAGTGGTGGCTGCACTTTGTGGGGGTGGGAAAAGTTTTGCAGGTACCTCACTAGTAGCTGGAAGAAAAGATTATTATACAGTGTAGCATGGATGGATGGATGGACAGATGTCAGGCAAATCCTCTGGGGAGTGGCAAACCCCAGGTGCATTTCTCATGTGAAGAGGCACTTTGAAGACAGAAGAGTCTACCTGATAGACGCTGTCCAGTGTCTGGGGAGGAGTGGAACTGCAGAGCTGTGGTGTCAGGACATGCTGTATTGTGGCAGTCACTCTTTGATGCAGTCTTGGAAACAAGCTCAGATGCACAATACGACATTTAGAGTGATGTGCCTCATCAAACAACCTGATGTTGTGACCCAGCATGGGCATGTAGCAACCTGTTTATTGGATATTTTATTAAATAACAGTTTGGTCTGTGTAGTAAAATGCATTTCTTAATCTGCCATTTTTAAGATAGCTGTTGTTTGAATTAAGCCTGTGAATAACCTTTCTTTTACAGTCCTGTTATTCCTGCACTGGTACTTGTAACTTCATTTTTTTTTGACCTACATTTGTATGAGTAGAGCAGTTGCTTAAACTGTGAAATCCATTTATTTTTCTCTTACCATTTTGGTTAGTAGGTAGTTTCAGAACTGTTAGGTTGTAAGAGTGTGATGTTGTTCTCGTAATTGGCTGGAGGGTGTCTACTGCTTGATACCAGTTCCAACACAATCTCTTCATGCTTTTTTATCCTGACATGCAGCCCTATAGCTACCTACCAGCCTTGGCCTCCTCCCACCAGAGCTTTCCTGCTGGAAACCTGTGCTGGACTTCCTTTCTCTCATGTAGGCAGTAGGTTTTGTGCCCTGATAGGGGACAGACTGCAAAATGCAAAATTATCATCACCTCTAAGGGTCACAAGAGAAAAAAATAAGCACTTTCAGAGCAGAAAGTCACTACATTTTTCTTTCCCTTGCTGTAATAGTAGCAGATGGCACTTGTGGCCCAGAATAATTTGTCCTTTGAATAATGGTCCTTGCTAAGGAAAGCTTGATTTTGCTTTTTCCCATGTGTAAAAAGTTAATTTTTTAAAATTTAAAACAACATGTAAATCTTCTTATTTACCTGCATTTTGCTGGCTTCTTTTTTACTAATTATAATGGTTCTGTTTTCAGAAAACATTCAGTGTAATATCTGTTACATGAAGGTTTGCACCAAGAGAATTTGTTAGCGTGAGTTTAAATAGATGTTACACAAACACACATATGTGCATGCATTTATTACCAGTGATGCTTGAATAGAAAGTGGTCACTTCATTTGCCTATTACCACCAAACAGATCTTGATTTCCTTGTTTTGCTTAATTTTAGGTCACAGTTTATTGCATTTTATTACACAGTTTATGAGCTGGGTCAGCGCCCTAGAAATGAAGGATGAAACTACTTGGTTTGCAAAAGCAGCTCCTGGAACTCCTGACAGTGTGAAGTTTCCATGGCTTTTCATTACACTAATGACAGCAGGAGTGAGAATGGAAATAAACTCCATTGGAAATTAAAGGCACTCCTGAAGTCACTTTCTGGATGGGCTTTATCTCTGGTCAAGATGGTGGTCCACCCATGCCTGTCTCCTTTCCTACTCAGCACCTTGGGTAAATGATTCTCTCTTTCAAGAGAATTCCATATATCAGCTTTGATATATGGAATGCCCTTATTTTGGTGCTGAAGCACCATAGAAACTCTGTAGTGTTACATGCAACGCTGAGATTTGGAAAGTCACTTGATTTTCACTTACCTGTACTTGCTCATCTATCTATCTATCTATCTATCTATCTATCTATCTATCTATCTATCTATCTATCTATCTATCTATCTATCTATCTTATAATTTGATATAAAATGCAAATGATAAAATCCGAATGTATAGTTTTGTATTAAAAGCAGTCTAAAGACATACGTGTACAGAAATCTATGCCAGGAAATCAGGAATAATTAAGGAGAGGAGAAAGGAAGAGTTAGTTTTGGATTGCTTGTTAGGTACATCACTGAAATACTGTATTGATTTATTACTTAGTTAAGGACAAAATGAATAAATAAAAGTAAAGAATAAACAATATTTCTTCCATTAAGAAAGGTTTTCTGTCTCAGGGAGTTAAACAAAGCACAAAAATATTTCTGTAAACTTCTCACAAAAAAACCCTTGCACTTTTGCACAGCTAGCACTATTGCAAGTTTTTATTCTATTTATATTTGAAGGTGGTTTATGCCTTTTTAACTGTGCAAGACCTACTGGAAAAGGCCTAGTCAATCACAGAGAAAATTATTGATTTTCCTGTAAGTTTAAGTGCACTGGTGTGGAAAGGATGGTCTTACACTTCTAAAATACTTTTCGAATGTAAGCAGTCGACTTTGACCAGACTGCATTTGTGTTTGCTCAAGACTCAGCACCCTGGAGGCAGAAAACTGAAGTAGTAGGAATAATACAATATCACTGTAAAAATAGAACAAAGACTCTAATAACAGAAATAATATCCAGCCTCTATACTCTAAATACAAAAACTACCTACACCATGACATCCAAACACTTTACAGAAAAGATGGGTGTTACACCCCCTGCTTTAAAGGAGAGGAAACTGAAGCTGAGGAGGTTGGGAGCACTTCCTTGAATTATCTACTCTTCCTAGTGGAAGAATTATATTTACAAACTGGCTCTCCATATCCCAGTCCAGTGAGCTGCCCTTGAAACTGCTCTGGAATAAGATAATAATATTGGTGATTACTGTGTTTTGATCTGAGAATGTAGTGGTAATGAATTGCATATCACACACTATCATTTTATGCAATTTTCCAAACATTTATAAATAATTCAAACTTCAGGTTGGATGTGGCACATAAAAATTTATCTCATCACATCCCCTTGTCTTTTTGCATCAAAGGAACATTGGAGACAGTGCTGACATGTTATAGTCATTAAAGAAAAAGTGAAATTTTGAAATGCATGACATTTGAGTATCAGACTTTGGCTTATAATGGTAAAGTAAGAGCTTTGCTAATAAATCTGGTTTAGATCACTGCCATCTCGAGGAGTATATTGACACTGGAAACCTTTGTCATTTAAAAAAAGACCAAAGGCTGGTTTTGACAAAATGAAAGGCAGTCGTTGCTTGAAGAGGGCAGGGTTCTTTACTGTGACCATTCCTCTTAAATAATATGTCATTATTTTTAATGACATATTATCTATGTCAGCTTACACTGAAGTGGGAACTGCTGCTTTCAGCAAAAGGAAGCATCATCCTAGCCTGCAACTGAGAAACCAAAGCAACCCCAAACTTCAGATTTGACTATATTACAACGTAAAACTAGAAATGTTTGAAGGTACCTTTGACCTTCAGTCTCTTTTGTTAAATATGCGAACAACAGATGATGTTGCTGAATGTTTAAAGTTGCGTGAACAAACACATTTCAAAGTGGGTGTGGTACAAAGTCTAGAAACACTTAGGAAGGATTCAGAAGGTAGAACTGCCCAGTAAATTAAGAAAGAACCCAACATAAGCAATGACTGCCCATGGTACATTGGCTGAAACCAACAGAGTTTCTTGTTAGTGAAACTGAAAGGGAAACAAAACCCATTCCGAGTCATGACACCTAAACGACTGTTGGCTATTTTAAACTTGGAGAGATATGTTATGGGCAGGAATGCAAACTTCCCTGAAGAGCATGGGAAGGAGGTAATGCAAAAGAAACCAACACAGAGAATCCTACTAGTAGGTGAAAATGCAATACCTCTTGTGGCTGGAGATGTGAAAGTAATGAAGTTTCAATGAATCGATTACAATGCTTACTAGGAGAGAAATGCCATTTTCAGTGAAAGCAAAAGACATGTTATGTTTAAACTGTCTGGATATTAATACAACATGCTTGGCTTTTTAGGTATTGCAATATTTTTTACAGCAAAGAAACACAGAGAAAAGATCTGCAGGGATCATTAGTTTAATCTATTGGAATGTACAGTGCCCCACTGCCCTCTTTTGCCATGTACCTGGAAGAGCAGCAGCTACAGGAACAGGTGCCACCACACCTCTGGTGGCATGCTCTCTTACACCTTTTCAAAGTGGCTCACAGACCAGTGACACAAGTGATCCTTTGGGAATCTTCTCTTTCCTCTTACAAAAGGAAAAATACTTCGAATATGACCTTTTCATTTACATGCCTAAAGACCAAATATTCATTCTTCAGTTTTGCAGATTTTCCAGTGAAGTCTTAAGTGACAGTTAGAGTTTGATCCCAAGCAAATTTATTCAGAAGGTTCTGCTGCAAAACATCTAACAGGGATGCTGAGGAAATGGAGTTAAAAACTGCATCAGGTCTTGCCCTCCACATGTATTCTGCTGAGAACCAATTCAATCTGGTTGATATCTCTTTGGTAAGGTGTTTTGCAAAGGAGGAAACTATCATAATTGTTTACTATCTATCTGTCTCTCTTACCAGGAAAAAAACATGTTTAAAAAAATCTGTGCTATCCCTTCAATATCTTCCTGTTAGTTAAGAGGGTGCACTTGAATAATTATGTTTATACTTGTATTTCTGTTTTTCACAGTTGACAGTACCCTCTAGCAGCTTGAAAATTATTTTGGTTTTCCTACCATTTTCACTCTGAAATCTATGTGGAAAAGGAATAGCCTTCAGCTTATCCTGGTGCCTTACTGTCTTGCGAAGATTTTTTTTTTTTTTGCTTTTGCACAAGCATCACTGACAGTGAAAACACAGATCTTAGAACAGTTTTTACCTGTCAGGTTTCCTGCAAAGTTTGTAAAGAATAATAATGAACAACTTAATGCATTCTAATCTAGAGTTACCTCCTGGCTAAACTTATCTGTCTGCATTTTTACAGCAAGTGCTTTGATTTTTGTATTTTATAGAGAAACGACCCTCTTATGCATTCATTATTTTTACAAAAATATGGATGGAAACATACAGAAACATAAGACATGGAAAACGTTTCTGTTTGCATGTTGCATGTATTCTCTTACACCAGTTTTTTGGAAATTATTAGACTCTAAATTACAATATCTAGGTTTATAGCATCTATCCAAGGTTTGCTTTCAGTACGAAGAGGTAATAAATAATCTGAGGATGTTTAACTTCTATTTCCTTACTTGTCTATGACAACTCATTTGTTGCCATTGAAAACAAGCCCTGAAATATTTTCAATTGATATTTCCACCAGCTAGTTAATAACAGCCCCTGAGAAATTCACACAGTGGGCTATCCACTGCTGTATTAAAGCCTGGGAGCAGGGTAGTTGCATGGAAGAAATGGAGAATAATGGAAGGCATCTACATTAGTGTTTTGACTGGGATCAAGAGCGTGTATTTAAGATGAGACTGCTGGTTATTGCCATTTTGCAGACCTTGGATCACATCACACACACATCTCCCAGCGAGTGTGAGAGGCTCTCTCTTCGAGCAGCGTGGTCTAGAAGCTCTCCTGGTGTGCTCCAGCTGCCATTTACTAGTGATACTCGTCGCACACAGCTGCCAGGAAAATATGGATGCCTTTTGGAAGCTACAGAATTTTCCAGAAGTTCCAAATTTTAAGTGCTTCAGCCTCTAGCTACCTCTGAGCTTACTCCAAAATGCTGGTTAGGATGCACAAAAGTGGTTTTTCCCATGTTTTTTAGGATTTTCAGCTGTATGAAGCAATCATTGGTGGAGTCAAAGAAACTGCACCTGTAAACTCTGTCTCATTGTGACATTCGGGCAGTTTGTGTACAAGCAACTGAAGCTCTCCATCGTGGGTATTTCGTATTTGATGACTCTTCTTTATCTGGCAACATCCTGTACTTGGTAATACTTTTTAGTTCTAAAAGTGTAGAGCGATAGCTGTAAAATCTAATTTAATTATGGCTAGTATCAGGAAAATACTAAACTGTTCAGATTTTGTGGTTTTATAATTTGAGATTTTGTGTCATTTTAGATATAGATAATTCTACAGTTCTGTTCTTTATGAGCCCATAGCTCTAATCTATTAAGCAGTTAGATACTTGGTCTCTGGGTTATTGGTCTACTGTTATTCCTCCAACCTGCAATTTTTATATTATAAATGTACAATATTCCGTGGGTGCAGCTGTGAAAAGATGCAAAGGGCAGTAGGCTTTTATGTCCTGTTGAACTTCAAAGGAAGCTGATGCCAAAAAATGTCAGGATTTTTTAGGCATTCCAGTATATTGGACAGTAAAAGGATAGCAATAAACACAAATTATTGAGAATTCAAATGGGTTGTTTACAGAGTCTGTCAAAAAGAAGCGGGATAATCATGTACCAACAGAACTGCATACAAATTCTATCAATTATTAAATAATTATGTAAAAAAGACCTGCACATGATCCTTAGGTCAGATCTCCACCCGGATCCTCTAAAATGAATTTTGGAAATTTGTAACCAATTGAGAAACAGCTGAGAAAGAACAACACCTGTGTAGCTAGCTAAAGAGAGAGTACATCTGTAAATAGACCATAAATGTGTAGGGGAGAAAGGATGCAATTCTTTAAAATAATTGAAGCAAGGAATCCCACTGTTGCCATTCAGTAAGTTGCCCGTTTAGCTATGGTTAATTACTGATACAAATGGTAGAAAAGGATGTCTTTGAATATCTGAAGTATGAGCAAATGAGGAGCAGCACACATGAATTTACAGAGATAAAATCATATTGGATAATGCCACATTTTCTGGAGGAAAAAGAAATAAAATTAGTAGACATTGTAAAATGTCTAGAGAGTAATAAAACATTATACACTGTGTCTCTCAAAGCAGTGTGTTGAAAAAGAGAAGATTGGTTTTGGTACAGTAAACATTTGTACTAACATTGACAAACAGCTTACTGGAGGGCTGTGAAAAGGTGGCAGGTGTTAGGAGTTAGGAACATTTGCAGTGAGATAGCTGAAAAAAAATTGCAATGCATAGTTTATTTCACATCTCACTAGTGGTTTGCTTTGACTACAGATTCCCTTGGCCAGAAGAATCCTTGGTCTTGTGCTTCCCTGAAGTAGACTTCACTTGGGTTACAGGGTGGTAATAATAATTGATTAAAAAATAAGGGATGCATTTTGACATTTGTATTTTGTATTTTCACTTTCTCCATTTGCAAGACAAATTTTGCTGTGTAGGGTTTAGTTCAGGATCATGTTCAATAATTTTCAGAGGTTTATTCCACTGGATTTATTTTGTTGGATGATAAATAATTACTTTTAGGATGACCACTCTTCCTTGGATCTTCTGTTTTGAGTGGCAACAAGAGAGGTCTCTGTCATTTAATTTAATTATCTTGGACCACCATCTCTGAAAAGGTCCATCATTCTCCATTAGCTGAACAACATTAATTAAAATTTATTTTGTTTTTACTCTCCCTTCTCCTTAGAGGAACACCGATGAATGCCAACTTTTCTTCTTAGATCCATAAAGGTCTTGTTGACTCTAGTGAGGTCTTAATGCCTACTCTTTGATGAGGGAATTTGATCCTAAGATGAGTCCAATTACAGAAGTATCCAAAGAAATATTCACTTCATAAAGGAGCTTTTCTGGGAGTTACCACTGAACTGCAGTGATTTTTTTCATCCAGTCACTACTTTTATTTCTGAAGCCCAGTGGTTTTGCTGAATGTGCGACCCTCATTAGAAAGCAACAGGCTAATCAGAGTACTTCTGTTTTATGTTAGGTTTTCTGTTTTTATTACAGTGGTACCTTCATTAGAAAGTAACAGGCTAATCAGAGTACTTCTGTTTTATGTTAGGTTTTCTGTTTTTGTTACAGTGGTACCTGATGTTTTCACCTGACATTTTAGAAGCTGGATAGAAATTTTTCGCTTTCAGTCTTTTGTCATGCTGAATGCATGTGAGTGCTCTATGGTTTCCATCCAAAAAATTCAGGGACCATATTGCTGCCCCTGTGATGAGGGAGATCCTGGGGCTCTGTAGAGGTTTACTGGAGTCAGTGATCTCTGTGAAAACTCTGGTTCCATCTTTTAAGTTTTCTTAGGATCATCTTCAAGTTTTTGAAGCCTGTGATAATCCAAATGTAGCTTCAGGGCAGTATGAGAAATCTCAGTATGTATAGATCCCATCAAAGATCTATCTAGTCAACAAGAAATCCAAAGAAATAAAAATGAGACAGTAATATAAAAATATAATTAAAATGGCTTAAATGACTAACCTCTGTGGTGGTGAAAACACATGGATAATTTAACAGGAAAATTGCTGTAAATACTGTGACGGTGATGACAACTGTCATGTTTATATTTGAGTAGATTCTGTTCTTAGAATCCTCAACATTGACTTTCTAATTTCATCTGATTCCATCAGCCTCCTCATACTTTTGGGAAAAGTGTGTGTCTGACGATGTAGAAAAAAGTAGCATTTTACTATCCTTAAAGGTTCACAGACTTGGTAACAGATTATAAAAACAATTCCTAAAATACTAATTTTACAGAATACTCTTTTAGTCTGAAGATAAAGATTTTGAGCCAGGCATCTGTTAAAATGTACTAAAAGTCAGGTTTGCCCAAGCCTCACATTCAGATGGTGGTTTGGGATGGACTCTCCTGCCCAGCTGGGGCTGGTGCTGGGGCTGGTGATGGGAAGCAGGATCTGGGGAGAGCCTCCAGAGGGAGATGCTGCCCAGCGAACCTGCCGCCTGGGCGTTCAGAAGTGCCTGCTCCGTGGCTCCTCCTGGGCTTCCCTGGGCTCCTGGGGCTTGGGCACAAGCCAAGCACTGCTTGAACTCACAGCCCTGAGCGCTTGGCTCTGGAAGTCCTGGTTTACCAGCATGGGTCGCTGTAGAATTTTATCTCCCATGCTTGTTCTTGCTGCTCTGAGTGCTGCTTGCAAGGAAGCTGACAATTTAATGAGATACTTGGCATTAAAAAGGTCTCTGTGCTGCATCCAAGTGCTTACTTACATGAAAACTCATATTTAGTTGGCACTTTGAAGTAGGTGAGTGTCTGGATGAAGCTGTTAGGGCAATGCCAGGGCTTCCCACAGGAGGGGCACCTCTGCAGCACCTGAGCAGAGCAAGAGCAGGAGATGCCCCAGCAGCCGTGGTGGCCTACTGAGGAGTGCTTTACACTTTTGGTGGTTGCATGGTTTGGAAATTACACAATATGTCCTATACATGTTGCTTTTCAGCACTCTCTCAGGCAAAGGCTGTGTGTGGAACTGTCTGGAAATCAGCAATATCACTGTTCTACTCAACAGTCTGGCAACACACTGAAAATCCCACCATTAGCTTTTCAGTGTGAGCATGTCCCTGCTTGCTACATGGGCTCAGATAAGCTTGTTAAGTGATGGAGACTGACATTTTCTCCTGGAGAGAGAGGCCTTTATTTGGAAAAGTTATCAGATATTAGAATGATTCATCTGCTACTTGAGGCTAACTGTTTAGCTTTCCTTCAAGTCAAATTAAACAGTTGCTGTTGGCATGAAAAACAGGGAAGGCAGGCAGAGTAAGAAGAGAAAGGACAACTTATAATTAAAATCAGGCTTGATCTTATACCATACTTCATTATACCACTGAAGAAAATGGCTGGTTTTACTTCCAAATATTTAGACACTCCAAGCAATATTCAGCCATAGCAACACAGCTTTAGACTAAGCAAGAGCTAGTATTACAGTAGGAAGATTAGCTAAGTAGTTTTAAATGTGCTTAAATGGCAACATTATCTTTGAAAAAAATATAGTGTGGGCCTTAAAAAAATTGACACCGGCATAGTCATGAAGTGGCAGCTGACCTGCAAGTGTGGTGTTGCTTAGCAATACTTCACCATCAGGCAAATTGGGAAAGTGGGCTAGAATGATTTACACCAGGGAAGACATAAATGCTAATTTTCTCTAGAAGATTCAGGTTATTAGGAAGGATATTAGATCATAAATACCTCTCCACCTTTTCTTCCCTCTTTTTTTTTTCTTTTTTTTTTTTAAGGTGTTGAAAAGTACATCTCCTATGAAGACAGGATGAGAATATTGGGGTTGTTCAGCCTGGAGAAGAGAAGGCTCTGGGGAAACCTTATAGCACCTTCCAATACCTAAAGAAGGCCTACAAAAGAGCTGGGAAGGGACTTTCTACAAGGGGTTGTAGTGATAGGATAAGGAGGGATGTATTTAAACTGAAAAAGGGCAGGTTTAGATTAGATATTAGGAATTAATTCTTTGCTATAAGGGTAGTAAGGCACAGAAACAGGTTGCCTAGTGAAGTTGTGAAAGTCTCATCCCCAGAATCTAAGGCCACATTGGATGGTGGCCCTAAACAAACTGGTATAGTGGAAGGTGTTCTTGGGCATGGCAGGAGGGTTGGAACTAGATGATCTTTGAGGTCCTTCCAACTCAATCCATTCTAAGATTCTGTGATTCTATGATTTTGAGAAAGATCAGCAATTCAAAAAACCACTCTGTGAGAATGCAAGTGCATATGCTTCCAGAACAGCAATTTCAGAAGTGGTTGATATAAAAAATACAGTTAGAGAGAAAGAATAATTAGTAAAACAAGGGAGATTTTCTTTTAATGCCTCTGTGAACATTTTCATAGCCATTTAGATATCTGGATCAGTTGCCAGAGTCCTGACCCTGCCAGAGTCCCCACAGGTGGGATGGTGAACCTGCCTGGAGTTCAGCTGCTTCCAGAGGCTGTGCCAGCCCAACAGAGCTCACCACAGGACCTAGACAGGAATTAGCTGGTGGTCTGGATTAAGACAGATGAGGCAGAAAAAGAAAATATTTTGAATTTGGAAACTTGGTGGCAAAGTTTGAGAGTTTAATAAAGACAAGAAGCTTCTTTCTCCCTCCTCATGTTTTGATATGCAATCCACTTTTTATGCATCCATAGCAGTAGGTAAGGAAAGGGGAAGCATTTTGCTTGACCTTGTTTGCCTAGTCCAGACATATCTCTTACTTTGTGTGAGAGTAAAGTGAAAGCTTTTTCTGTCAGACATTCTGGTTGCACTGCAGGAGATGCAAGATGCAGTGATGCCTCCTAGTGTACTGTGTGGCTGGCAGGACAGCTCTGCACAACACGTGACAGACATGCTGTGCTCTCTCTGGTTTTTACTAGAAATTTTTAAAGGTGTTTAATCTTGTGTCTTAAAAACCACAAGAAAGATAGTTGAGGTTCCATCTACTCCCCCTCCCCCTCTAAAATTGTTGGTTTTACTGCTGGTGGTAGACAGGCAGTAAAATTGCACTTCCAGAGCTCTAAGTGTGCCCAATCTGTTTGTGTAAAACACACAGATTCTCTCTATACTCTCCCACTGCGATCTGCACAAAGCCTAAACCCAGATTGAGCTCTCACTTCCAAAGGTTTCTGTATGAAATTAATGTTGCACTCTAATTGAGCTTGTAGCACCCCAGAAACACACCCACCCGAATGAGAGGTGCAGCATGTTTGTAACATGTAACACATGAGCTGTTCAGTACAAAGATCTTAGGAACTGGAGCACAGTATAGGTTAGAGTAGATGGTATATTCTGAACTGTAATATGTATTTTGTGTGATTGATTTCCATGAAAAGAATTACCACATTATTATGTGGTAGCTGCCTGTAGAAAATAAACACAATAGCTTTTCATTTGCCAGCTCTTTTAGTACATGGTCAAAGAGTGAAAAAGATTTCATATGGCTATTGCTTAAGCTGGAACTCTAACATTTCTATAGCTGATGACAAATCATTTTCTAGGCACATTTCTGAGTTCATCTAAACTGAGAGGTAGCTGTTATCTTTCTGTAATATCAGAATGTTTGTTTGAGAAATAGTTATTCTTCTCCTTAAAGTGACATAAAGAATGTGAGAGCAGGATGCAGAGGGTCAAATACAGACTCTTCTGTGCAATAAATAACTCCCAAGTCATAACTCATCTCTTTATATAAGTACCCAGAAAGTTTTCAGCACATTTTTGTCTTGACCTTTTAGTATGAACAACAGTACTTCTGCTTGCTAGGCAACTGATTTTTGCCCATCACTTGAGAGGCTAAAATAAAATAGCAGTGATTTTTACCACTGTTTCAGAGGACTGCAGGAAGAAAAGGTATTTAATCGAATGCATAGCTTCAGGGAATTACCAACTGCTATTACAAAAATAACGGAAAATATTTCCGAATCCCCAACCATTACAAATGGCTTTTTGCCAGTGTACCATTTTAATGGTTATTTCAAGAGGAGACAAAGCCTGACAATATATATCATGACAGAGAAATCAGAGCTGCAATCCAGAGAGCAGTTTTAGGCAGGAAGCATGGGACAGTTTCACAGTTCCTTTCAGACAAGAAATGTAAGCAATATACAAATGTGCTTTACACACATTTCTGTAAATAAATAAATTAAAGTGCACCATTAAAACTTCTCTCCTAACAAATGTATCAAAGAAAATCCTCCCCAAAATGTACCTAAAAATTGCTATGTATGTGTGTTTTTGTACTGTCACCACTGCAGCTTCCTGTGAGTATGACAAAACAAACCAGAACCAGACACTATTAATGATTTAGTAACACTGAGTAATGTGACTGTACATGTTTTATAAATATTTACATTTTGTCTTTATTAATACAGATTTTGCTAAGATGATAAGTTGCAGAGTTCAGTAGGGAGCGGAGGCTTCTCTTTGATTCCCAAGTAATAGAGAAAATTAACCTCCGTATACGTTAGTAATAATAAAACACTTTAATCCAAAGTTAACACAAACTCTAGTCATATTCCTGCCTTCATACAGGCTTTGCTTTTGCAGGGTGCTGTGCAGCTTCACTTTCTTGGATGAACTGAGCAAAACTGCATCAGTGTGTCTGCCTAACAAATGCTTCCCGAAGAAGCGTGAAGATCCTGAGCGTGTTTGCAAGGGCACCCCGTTAGCCTGCACACATCATCCGAGCCCTCAGTGCCCAATTCATGGCCATAACCTCCTGCTTCCTCCTGCTCTCAGCTCGAGCACTGGGCAGGCTGGGTGAGGCTGCAGAAGCAGGAGTCTGGCTCTGGGGACCTGTGCCACAGTGTCCCTTCATCAAGACATCAGCCATCACACACAAGCTTTAGCTACTTGCCCCTCTCCAGCCTGGGAAAGGCACCTGTGGAGCAAGACATGCTCTTGAACTGAAGTGAGAAGATGGACAAAAAAGTGCAATGTTCCTGAGTTTGCCAAAAATATTTTACTTACCAAATGTCACAGCTTTCATGAGCTGAGAGACCTTTAGCAGAGAGGAACTGTGGAACAGGAAATTTGGGCTCATTTTGCTGCGCCTATCAGGCTGTGGCCAAAACCAAAGTAGCTGTGCTAACATGTGGAAAGTCATCTGATGAAAGGCTGCTGCCAAACAGGAGGAATAGTCTTAATACATTCTGTTTTTCGGTTTTGGTTCCAGAAGATGTCTGGGTCTCATGACTGTAATAGTACTCAATCATCATGCTATAATGAAGGGCTTTTCATGTAATCATCTGTAGAACTGATTACTTTGGGCTATGCCCTTATCATGCTGAGCTTCCTGGCAAAATTCCCACTGACATCAGTAAGAGAAGGATCGGACCTTTCCTCAGCAGTTTGCCACTATTGTTTCACAATACCATGCTTTTCAGACACTTCACAGTGGAGATTAAATATTTAGACCCTGAATTCTTGAAATATTAAAAAGGCACTGTAGAGATAACACACTCGTTCTCAGAAGTCTAAGTTTGTTCTGGTCATTATTGCTTCTAAAGAGTACAGCACCAAACCAAGGCATGAACAGGTATGGAGAAGATTTTATCCAAGATGCTGAAAATGGTAGACTCTTAAGGTGTCAAAAATAGGAAGGAAAATAAGAGATTTTGTATCGCGGATGGTGTAGAAACATCTACTTGCTTTTCCTTACCATAAAAAAGAACCAATTAAGCAATCCAAACCACTAAAACTTCAAAAGATAATACATCTACAGATGTACTCATTATTTTTAAAAAATGTACTTCATCCTTTACAGTCAAGTTTTGCCATTAACTCTGAAGGGACCAGGATGCCCAGGAGATTAGTAGGATCTGAAAAAGTATCAGACATTTATAGGGATAGCCAGAACACACACGGTATGAACTCTATAAGCTCGTTTGTAGAGGTTAAGAGCTTGTTTTTCAAAATATTGAATGTATGTAATTCAGTTTGACTTGAGTAGGAGTTCAGGGCATGCAGCAGTGCCAGAGAAGAGACCTTAATTTCCTGTCACAAGGGCCAAGTGTCTCTATATTTGGATATTCTTGCTTTTCATAATTTGCACTGCAGTAGCAATTAAGGGATAACATTATAGGCAACAATCCCATTGTACTAGAAATAACAGTTGTTCATTACTCCAGAGGCCTTCAGCTCTAAAGCCAAGGCAATTATCGGAGACAGTTTATTGAAAAGAAAAGTGAATAGCAAATCCCTGCAGTGCCCATCTTTAGGCACCAAGTGCAGGTGCCTGGATGCAGAGGCTGCTCTGTGGCAATTACCTTTGCTTGTCCAACGCACAGGCAGATCACTCGAAGCAGCGGCAGAGGTGCCTGAGAGCTGCACAAGGAGACACTGCAGCATTCCCTCTGGGGACCATGTAGGTCAGGGCTGGGGAGCCCAGCCTGCTCAGGGCAGGGACAGGATGAACTCTTTTGGTGGGGTAAGAGACATGTCATCACCAAGCATTATTTTCCCCTACTTCCAGCAAAGCTTTTGGTGCAGTTTCCAGTCAGAAGGAGAACAGCAGGCTATTGTGTGCTGCAGCTTGGGTTTTCAAAGAGCTAGGCATTTGTGAATGTGTTCAGGAGAGCTACTCACCTCCCAGTGTAGCTGATGCATCTAACTGTGAGGGTGTCATGGAAGACATCCTGCCCGAGCACCCAGTTTCCAGACACAGAGAACCAGATTAAGGGGCTACAGAGACAGGTCAGGGAGTGTAGGAGAACTTCTCTACCTTCCATCACCTTCCTGACTAGGCAACACAGGTGTGCTGTGCTTTGCCATAAGACTTGTATGATTATTCCATAGCATCTTTACCATGTTTCTTAAGGATTATGCTTCACAAATAATTTCAAAAAGGTCCAATCTCAACTAAAGAGTTGCAGGAATATTCTAAATTTGGTGGATGGTATGTGGGTTTTTATGGCTATGTCTGCACTAGCACAGCAGAAACAGACTGGAGGAAAAGGGATCAGGTGCTCCAGGGGTTTTTACTTGGACCAGGTCCATGGCCTGGCCTGAACACCTGCACACCCAGGAATGTCTTGTGAAGGGCCTCTTCTTCCATAGCCCAGATGCCTCTAGGGTGCAAGCCTCAAGGAGCTCTGCCTCAAGAGGGGTGTGCCTTGATCTGAACTAACAGACTCCTGCAGGTGCTCCATCCACTGCCTGCACTCCCACGGGCATCAATTTTGTGGTCAGAAATAGACACAGAATTTGAGGTTATGCACAGCACTTTAGCTGGCCAATCTTATGTGAGCTGATGCACTGAGCAATTTTTCTAGAAGCATGACATTCTAAAGCCCAGGGCTCTGCTGCTTCTAATCCTAGCTCTCCCCTGAAATGCACACCTCTCTTTGTCCATCATTTTATCTGATTACTTGTCTTGCTTCGGTTTTATGAGGATCCAGTTTTGCACATTAGTCCTAAGATGTGAAAGTTTCCGTGTAGGCATTGAAAAAAAAATGGAAAAAAAAAATTCAAATACACTAATAAAAATGCTTTGTCATTATACTAATACAAAGGGGAAAAGAAGGAAAGGAAGGAAAGAAACAAGAAGGAAAGACAGACAACATGATCAGGATATTGTCACAGAGAAGTGGTGCTGGAAGATGTCAGAACTTAGCTAGTAAAACAATAGAGGTTAGCAAATATTTTTTTCTCAAAATGCAGACATTTCCACAGTGCTTAGAATCTCCTGCACGGCATCCTTGTTCAACATCAAAATATGCTGTTTTGTGAGTTGAAAGTGTTAAATTTTTCTATTCCTTTCACGTTGCCTTTGTGATCATATTGGAATAAAGAATTAAATGCTACAATATGTTTCTACTAAATGCTGCAGATACTGATATATGTAGGGCAGTGTTTTGACAGTATCTGTATGGAATACCTAAGAATAATAATTTTTCAGATTTTTTTTCTGAGGGTAATTTTAATTTTTTTTTATTCTGATTCAGCATGAAAAAAAAAGTTGAAATATTAATGTTTCCACAAGCATGGAAATTCTTACTGGTTGTAATTATAATTATCCTAAATACCTTTGTTTCTGAAGCCAAATAGGGCAATATGCAGGCCTACATGTTTTAGTCTATTGAAATTCACAGCTTATGCTTTTCATTTGAGCAATTTTCCTTAATTTTTATTTTCTTACTCTGTATGCAACTTATGCAAGACACATTTATTCTAAAATAGCTTTTAGTCATTTAAATCTTTTGCTCTATTGTTTCTAACATCAGACATTTCAGTACCGGGATCTCAGCAAAGCATAAAATGTCTCTGACTTTTTATGACAACATTTGTTTGATCTGTTCCCTTCTTGTTATGAAGGTTATGAGATTAGAGAAGAATAGATAGATAGAAGATAGATATTGATATCTAAAGAAAAATATGTATAGAAAGTTGAAGATTTTTCCTGTAAACTGTATGAGCTCAAATATTTTTTTGTATACTAGACTTCTTTTCTTAGGTACTGCTTCTTTTTGTATGACTATGTCTAGAGATATTCATATACCCAGGTGAGACCTGAGAGGATTTAAGGGGAAGAACACACCATCTGGAACACTTTTCATTTTATACATTTACAACGTGATTTAGCTGTACCCATCAGCTCTGCAGCTTGGCTTGGGCTGTGCAAGTTGACTGGTGTTTTTCTAGCTGCTGTCCCATTGGATTTATGGTTCTCCAGTCCAAATCCACCTTCCAGTTGCCTACAACTCCACTGACAATTAATGATGTTTTATGAGATTAGTTGAGGATATAATTTGCAGTTATGTGGAATCATGGTACCTTTATTTCACCTTTTTTTTTTTTCCAAGTAGGGTCACTTTCTGGAACAAAATCATGGTTTAATTACAGGGGCCTTATGGTCAGTAAATAAATTTGAGACTCAAAGGCAGTGTTGCAGAGACTTGTGATAAAGCAGAACAGTCCTGGTTTGGATAAGAGATTTTCTACAGTATTTACATTTCTGTTATCCCTGTTTGTTTGGTTTTTTTTCCACTCTTGGGAAACCTGCCCCAAAAGCAGACTGGCCACTCTTTGGGCTGAAAAAGGCCCCAAGGATTTACAAGATAAAGGACTGGCTCCTGGCTTGCTCAAAGAGACTTCTGGAGAGAAACAAGGCCTTTTTGTTAGCATTGATGGAGAGAAGCCTTTTGTGTTGGAAGGTCGTTCTGGCTGCTGTTTCATTTTCTGTTTGTCATCTGTTTTTACAGACCTGAAAAGGGGCTGGGTATTTCCAGCCAGCCCTCCCTCCCCATCCTCCTTTCTATAGTATTCTCGAATATTCTGTGCAGCTCTGCCCTTTCATTTTGCAGTTGGGTGTTGTGTCCAAAGAGAATTGAAGCGTACTGAAATGCAATCCATGGACTTGCTAGGCTTTGATTCTTGCCCTTCATGCATTATCAGAGAAAATTCTCAGTCTAAGGAATTAATGTAACTCTTGAACAGATACTAACAGCTGCAAATTGGCTTTTCCTGGCCATAGAAAAACAGAATCACATTGAACATTTCCAGGGATCACAAGTAGTACCAGGCCTGGAAGTAGTTGGCAATATGGGCCATAAGACCATGCTGTCCCTCTCTCCTTCCTTGAGCTGGACTGCATCCACTGGGGTTTTGTCATTCTCTGACAAAGAAAGTGACAGGCGAAGCTGAAACTTCATTTTAAACCTTTAACTTCTCATGTCATTCAACTATACCCTTGAAGGAAAGTGATTTATGATACTGGTTTTGCCTTCCTTGCTCTACTAGGAGATGAAGTGATGCCTGACAGGGATATCCATCTTCATTGTTGATATTTTGATTGGAATTGGTGGGTGCTAAAGATGCAGGAGACAGTGACTGTGCCTTTAGAAATATTAGGAGGTGAAGAAATATGCTTGAGGAGCTGGCAGATTATCAGAGGGAAAAGAAAATTCAGAAAAAAAAAAATCTCTGTTAGGAAACCAATGTTTGTTTGCTGACTCTACTAATTAGTCCATAGGGGTTTTGTCATGTAATTGTCACTGATATTGAAATGTCGCTGTTAATGAATATATTTCTTTCTAGGCACACAGTAGGTCTTATTTCTTAGTTTGAATATTTTCAATTAGTTTATTCCATAGGCAAATGAAGAAGGACACCAAAAAATAGGCAAAGCCTAAGATTTTGCAGGTCCACAAACTGTCACAAAATATGGGAGGATTTTTTCTGCTTCCAAGGCTGCTGGAGCTGGATAGCAATTGGGAGTGCTTGGTATTCTGGTAGTGACCCTCCTCCTTTCACAGTCAGCTCCTCAGAAGAGTCAGAACATGGAGACATGAGAGGGTGGGGTTGGGTTTCTCTGTAGAGAGGTCAGAGTCAGCAGCCTCATGCTTCAAGTGCAGGTACAAAGCAACAAAGAAAAATAAACAGAAGCTTTGCAGAGAGTCGACTGAAGCAAAAAACCAATATAATAAATAAATGTAACAACTTTTTCCTCATTTCCAAACTCTTCCTAGGAGGGCTGGTAAATAACCAGTCAATCTGTGGAGTGATTCCTAGACAAGAAAATGAGTTAATGTGCAGAAGAGTGTAGAGCTGGTGTGCACCATCTCGACCTGCTTGTTTGTTTTCTCTGACACAAGTATTTCCTATCATCATTAATGATAATTTCTGGAGACACTGGACAGATGTGATAAAATCACTCCACACTTCAAATGCATGTGGTTTTTAGTCACTAATAATTTATGTTAGTTTTTTATTGGTGGCTATAAGTTATCAAGAAATGTATCTTCTGGGTAGTGAGATCTATACTCTTGTCATACAGCTGGAATAAACCTGAAGTGAGTAGTATGCCACTGATGCATAACAAGCATAATTGAAGGTAATATGATTTCTATTTGCAGGCACAATGCTAATACTGAAAGAAGAGCAAAGTTCCCCTTTGTGCAGGAGGCCTGCATGCACAACAAACCACCTCCTGAGGACTCAAAATTATGTACTTCTTGTCCCTCTCTAAAGGTGTGAATGAATTTCATTCAAAGGACACAAACCAACCACATAAAGCCACATCGGGTTGTTTTGATTTTCTACTGCAAACATTGTAATTTGTATAAATGGAAACTGGCTGGTCGGGGAACAAAAAAAAAAAAAACCCAAAAATCCCCCAAAAGTAGGACCATCACCCAGTGCAATGATCAGGAAAATGGCTTGAAGTTATTAGGGGAAAATCGAAACTATCAGTCTAGTGCATAGTAAAAAGCCTAAAGACAATAGATTGCAGTAGGTTGGTCTGTGTAAACAAGAAAATAACAGGGAACACATCTGATTTTTGGTATATGGAAAATCTCTTTTTTTTTCTGGGAAATAAGCTGAAGCATCTATACACTCAACAGGTGTGTTTATTTTCACCTATGATATAGTTACCAGCTTGTGTATCAATGTGCACATCAAGTGTTTGCTTTTAGAAAATTATATTGATTGGATTTTTTTATCCTTTTAGAAAACCCGTTTCAAAACATACTGTGAGCATAGAGAATGACACAGCAAAAACAAGAGAGAAGTAATCAGCATGGTTCCCCCCCAGCAGGAATAAATCATTATAACTATAAATCACCCAAGTTATTACAGGGTTCAAACAGCCCTGAAAATACCAAGTAGCAGAAGCAGATAATTAAAGAGGAATAGTTGAGACCAAGGCTTCTATTTAGTATGTTTCAAGAACTCATAGCAAATACCATTTTTTTCTTTGTTTTCTTACTCTCTCTCTCTCTTTTAAGTGGCAAACAAAACGTACTTGAAAGAAGAAAGTGCACCAAAAATATTACTTACAAATTGTCCTTAGCAGCTTAATGGCCTAATTGGTGAAGGGGTGATGCAGTCCCGGAGTATGGAGAACGGCACAGATGGAGAGCAGTTGTGTGTGCTGATGAGAGGGCAGATGCTCTCCAAGGCATTTTGCAGCATTAGATATCCTGGCTCGTCTCCATCGGCAGCACCGATCTCGTTACTCTCAGCACGTGGGGAGATTTCACCCTCGAACGCCAGGGCTGCGTGACTGTAACGAGGTGCACCAGTGCTGGAGACAGCCAAGGGAGCCCAGGAGCAACATGTCAGGAAAACACCTAGAGCAGTTGTCATCTGCGTTTTCATATGGCCTTGCAATTCAAAATAGGGTAGACAGCAGCCTGGTATGACTAGGTGGTTCTGTGCAGGCCTTAACAAGAACATCCCTTGTCGGTGGTTCACTTATTACTCATACTTTAGTCTCTGCCTAGTTTACACTTGAAGTTTTGCACTATAAATATATGAAATACTCTTTATATCAACACCTCTTTCCGTGTATAAGTCTCAGTTACAGTAACACACTCTGTTGTACAGTTTGAATAGGGGTGTCTAAATAAAAGTTGACAGATTGTGTTGTATTGTGAATTCCCTCTGAAGAGACATAAAAGACCTTTTGCAGTAAACAGGAAATGAGTAAGACAAAAAAGCAGTATATAAAATAAGTTGTTTAAAGATAGACTGGGATTTTTTTTCTTTCCTGCCTTGAAGAAAAGTAAGTGCTATGCAATGAAATCAAAAAGTGGTAAATTATAAAATGTTACATTTTTTTAGACATGATATATATAATCATATAAATAAAATGCATCACAGCTGGAAGAGACAATAAAATTCAAAAATAATTTGGAATATTTTCTACATATCAAATATATATAAAGAGACAATTAATGGCAACAGGACAAAAAAAAGAGATATCAAATCTTCAGAATCCTAGCATAGAAACCATTACTACATGGCAGTATAAGAGGTGGAGAAGGAAAGCAGAGATTACCATGTAGATTGTTTGCTGAGATTTTAAACTTTCCTCTGAGATACCCGATCCTGGTTTCTGTAACAGATATATACAAATCTGTGCTGATCTTCTGTCTCATCCAGTGTGGTTCTTCAGTGCCTGATCCTGCATTCTTCCTTATACCTTTCTGAAGCTGAGTAAAATTTTATTTTCATAAAAACATGATTTAAACTAAAATTTTGATTAGCAGCAGGAACAGTTAATAAATAAATAGAGAAAAAAGTTAAACCTGGAGGTAAAAAAAGGGCAGTTTCTTTGGGTCTGATTACAGGTAAATTTGTGCACTTTTCTGTAAACAACTGTATTTTGATGAAGCAGTAAATTTCTCTTTCACTTCATACTCTCCCTATTAATTCAACAACAGGAAGAAAGACAGAATCAGATCCTTGATTGCTATTAATGACATACTGTAAACAGTTGGTTGCAAGACAATGCAAAACAAGGGCATAATTGATAATCGTGACAAACAAAAACCAAGGGAAGCCAGATACGAAATACAGTTTTTATCTTGGCTTCTCCTTAAACAAAAAAAAACCAATTTAAGCACAGTGGTTGGGTTGTTAATAGTCTCATAATTAAGAAGCAGAACCCCAATAAAAGGCAGACTGGCCAGCAAGACCCAACATGCAAGTTGCAGGAAACCCCCTTGTTTTGCAATGAGAAACCCAGCTAGTGAAACTGTGAGCATAAAGCCACTCATCCTGTACGTAATGTATGGTTTTGGTTGCTTATTCTTCTTTAATCTGAAACAGTAGTAAAGCCTTCTGGATTTATACTTTTGATGGATAAAAACTTGTTTGCTAGGCCTTGCAACTTGAATATATGGTTACCAGAAAAATTTGCTCTCCATCTCTAGTTTTTGTAGCTAGTGAGTGTTATAACCAATATAAATCCTATATTCAAAGCAGTAATGTGATTTGTATACAAAAAGATACCTTCTTTTTTGTGGAAAGAAGTAACAGCATAAACCAATGCCTTTAAACACTTCTATGGGTGCAGGAAATTCCATTCCTCTTCCACATGCTTCGTAAAATTTCAAAATTTTATTTTACTCTCTATACACATAAATGTGCATATACATTTACAATGTGTAGGTGTATGCTTTTCCTTTTTATTAGTGAAGTTGTCTAAACTCACTTTAGTAATCTAGACTTTAGATAAATCTGCTTTGAAATGAAGTCAGGGGGTAGGAAAACATCTAGCCAGGATTATGGAATAAAATGTTCTCTATTGCTAAAGCAGCTTATTCTAAACTTATCAATTAACATTTAGAGTGGCAGATCTGACTGGGTGATGGTATTTTTGCAAGTTTCTAGAAAACAAATAGCCTAGCTTTAAGAAGTAGGTTTAAAGATTGCAACTCATCTCTTGAATTGTTGGTTGGTTTGGATTAAGGCCTTTTACTTGATGAAAAATACTTGTTATAAAACTGTTTTAAAAGCTTCTTATGCATGTAAAATACCTATGCTATTTTATACTATAATGCTGGTACTTAAACACATGCTCTTAGATGTACACACACACACAAAACCCTCCAAACTCAAACACTAAGAACTTAACATATATATACAAGCAGCGATAGCTGAATCCTTCAGGTTAGGCTTATTGTCATTAAATATTGAATGTAAATTGTTGATATTACTGAAACAGCAGCAGCAGATTAGAAAGCAATATGAAGCCAAGACTAATCCAGAATCTGAAATGCATCATTTCTAACCACTGCCCCTCATGGGAATCTGAATTTCATCTATCAGGCTCGAGCAATTTCAGCTCTGAGGGAAGCCAGAGGACTGAGAAATACCCACTTTGTTACATATTTGAGAATATCTAGTGAGAGGTTTTTAAAAATGGCCAATGCTTCATTCTGTACTGTCTCAGCAAATTGGGATGTGATGATGATGTTGAGTTAAACTGCTGTCTTAATAGACTTGAAAATTAAATGATCATAAGTAATGTATTACATATACAAAATAGTTTATGACCTCTAAAAAGGATGAAGACTAATATAATATGTAAAATTGGAATCCAACACAGAATCATAGAATATTTCAAGTTGGAAGGACCTGAAAGGATTATTGATTCCAACTTCCTGCTCCTCGCTGGACTGCCCAAAAATAAACCACGTGACTAAGAGCGTTGTCCAAATGCTCCCTGAACTCTGGCAGGCTTGGTGCCATGACCACTGCCCTGGAAAGCCTATTCTAGTGACCAGTCAAAACTGGAAGTGTGTTCTTAACTGCTGCCAGGACGAGCCCTTGGCTTTTTCCATCATTTGAAATATTTTTATGAGCAGAATGAATTTTCTGTGATAATTTCTAGGGCATACATTCCCTCCCTCCCAAGAGGGTCAAACTACAATTCTGGAATATTTTGCACCTCCTCATAGACAAATATTAGAGAAAGTGTAAGGTGTGAACCCTGCTGAATCTTCTCTGCTGTTGTTCTTAAGGCAATTCTGCATTGATCACACTATGATTTGTTTTTACGCTGACAAAAATGAGATGAAGAACGAAAAATAAAGCTCAGTGTTTACAGAGACTTGGATCATCCCATGGACAAGGAATGAGAAATGTCTCCTCAGACATCAGATGTCTCCTCTTACCTTGTCTATTCTATACATGAATTTGTCCTCAAGAACAGCAGGACCTACTTATTCTTTTGTTTAACTTTTCCATTTAAATTTAAAATGTTGTGTCTGTTAATGTCGTGGCCACATGAGCTTTTCACACAGTTCCTTTGTGCTTGGTAAATTAATGTAATGCTATAGAATAGCCAAAGTCCAAACCAATAGTTCCACATAAGCCAAACATAAACAAGTTATATAATATTGCAATCATTCATTTTTAAAGTAAGTGGAAATTTCAAGGCATACGTAATCTTTCTGGATAACTGACAACAGGCAGGTGTGATCAAGAGAACAGAGAATCCAGTGATTGAAGGTAGATAGAGAGATAGGTTTGTCTGGGTGATTAGAAAGTAAAGTGAGATGGAATTGGGAAAAATGGAAGTGAGCATTGGCTGTCCCAGGACAAGGAGAAGTAACAGTGCAGAGATTGCTGAGGGGGTTAGGCAAACAAGCTGCAGCAGTAATAAGTGTCTCAGGAGATTAAGGAGTCAGGACCCATTGACAAAGAGTAGTGCAAAGCATCTGTGTCAGAGGGACAGGATAAAAAGAAGGATGAAGTGGTCTTAAAGAACTGTCAGACTATTTCCTACTCCAAATAATCCCCCAGTATATTTATTATAGAAGGGAGAAAGATAACACTGGGCCCCAGACACATCCCAGCTCAGGTCACTGCTGCATCCATCCTGTTTGTGGTCCACCTCTCAGCACACCTGTGCCTGGGGTCAGGGAGGGGCAGCTGGCCTCCACCCCAGTGCTGTCACAGGATGGATGATTTTGCTGCACTGGGCATTTCAGCTCCACTTCCTTTCAAACATCCTCACCCTACAGACCAGAAAGTTGCCCATCTTCATCCTTCCCATTGCATGACATGATTTAGGTTAGCAGTGAGCTGGACCATTTTTAGCAAAGTTAAACCAAAGTGAATCATCCTCTAGGCTTCCTCACAGTTCCTATTTTCTGTCACCTGCATGTCTTCCTTTGCATCATGTTTTGGCCTGATCTTCCCTCCAGCTTGTTCTACACATCTCTTTACCCATCACTGCATTTGCTCTCTCATATGCCACCATCTTAGAGACAGGCAGCTGCAAACACCCCAGTCAGTCTTTAGAAACAACAACAAAAATAGGAGATGCTCTTCCCAAGTTGGAGAGCGCTGAGGTCAGAAACTGTCCCCAAGGAGCCAAGTACAAAAGCAGTGTGGGTCCTAAAGACAGCGTGTAAGGATCCAAGCCTAAGAAGTCAATTGCTGAAACAATAATACATGAGGAGAAGTATCTTCATACTGATATGAGGCACACACAGACAGACTGGGGAACAAAGCCAGGTTACTTCAAACTGTATGAAAAACTCACAATAGGTAAGAATTGCCCTCTTCTGGCAGCAACAGGTGCCTCTACTGACTGTCTAAAACATCAGTCACAGCCCCAACCTCACATGCATGTCCATCCTTGCCACTTTGGCCATTTCTGTCCAGCTCTGAAGATCTTGACATTCAAACTCCATCTCCCAGCTTCCTTGACCTGGTCACCCATCCATCCTCAGTGTAAGGACACCCTGCTGGTGGCATGGAGTCACCTGCTTATCTATAGCTGACATGCCCAAAACCAAGGCTTTCATGTCCTCAAATAATTCAATCCCACTGCTTCCTGAAGCTGACTGGCCAGCTGCAACAGCAGTGAGTGTTGTCTTCAGGGAAGTTCCCACAAACAGCACAGATGAGACCAGTGAACTCTGCAACTGAACGTGCAGTACCAACAGTAGCAGTGTTGTCGTAGTTCCGTTTGGATAAGGGCATGGGCAGGATTACACGTACCTGAAAGCTGGTTTGCTACATTCTCCCCTTGCCTTGCGCAATATTATCTTATGTGGCACTCAAGTATTCTTGCAAGCAGATGGAACAAAAATACTGGTGCAGATCAACTCACGATGCCCAGTTTTTGAGGGGTGATTCTGCTTTATTATTTCCTTCATTTAAGAATGGCACTAGCCACATTTTTGATGAAAGATGTGTTTATCTTACAGTATTGCTAAGAAAGAGATCAAAGACACATGGAGGACCTGAGTGTCATGGAAAACTGTTGCTTTGGACCATAATAATCTTCCTGTACGTTTGCTGAACCCTAACAAAATTGTCTTTGCTGTGGGTTGGGCAGTGTTGCAATAGGGAATGCCCCAGGTGTTTGCAGACATCCCTATACAAACACTGAAATAATCCCATGGCAGTTATTGACACTAGATATTTTTGAATACAAATGAACTAACTGTCAACCAAGCCATTTCTATAGTGGGCATAATTAATCTTCTTTTTTTTTTTTTTTTAATAGCATTATTTTCTTGGCTTTGGAATATTGCCAGTACACCTTGCTTGTTTAAATGTCTAGAATTCCTTTGCTCCTCTCCTGTCCTAACTACCAGAAATAACACTGTGCCTTTATGGTGCAACTGCTTTTCCTTTACCCCATCTGAGGCATTAAGGAATGTATTAGCCAGAGTTGGATGTTCAATGCAAATGTGACACCATGTTCTTATTTTGCTGTGATTTCCTGATGAAAATCAATCACTTTGTTTCACTCTCTGTGGGGGTTTTGTTTCTATTTTTCTGTTTCACAAATATGCTGGTTCTTATCCCAAGTGTTTATCATCCTTTGTGTGCAGGATTTTGTCAGAGGGCTTTTGAAACTTCATGTATGTTAATCAATCAGTTAATCTACTTACAGACATTTTCCAATAAATCCAGGAATTACATAAGAACTGATTTCCACTGCTGAAATAATGCTGGTTGCATCTAGAATTTCCATATGACTTGTTTTGCTTTCAGCCAAGTCGAGTTGCCATGTACAGTTTGAAGCCTTTCAATACCCCTGCTCACTTCTAAATATATTTAGTATCTTTAAGTGTTTTATGGTAGAAGTTTTGAACAAAAGCTTGTGTATTTTCGTTAGCAGCTCACCTGCTTTTTACTTATGTCTCTGTGCGAGTTTTGTGGGTAAACACGTTTGGAGATTTTTTAAAAATTATTTTTATTTTTGCAATTTCTTTCTTTCTTCATACCTTCTTCTGATTCTTTGGCCTCTGAATCTTGACTGAGCTGCAGGGGGGATACTCAGAACTTACCTGAAATGGAAAAGGTGTATGAGGGAAGGGGAATGCAAACCCAGACCAAACTACTCACACTTCAGGCTTTCCAGACCAGATACATCCTGAAAGTGTGACATACACCGAATACTTAGATGCACAAATACAACAGTTGCTGCAGAGATGGTTGATTTAAAAAAAAACCAAAACAACTCAGCAGGAGCAATATGCACACTATGCATCTTGCATAATAGCTGAGTGGTTTGAGCATTTTGTGGAAGAGGGGAAGTTGTCCCTATTCCAAGACTCCACTGCACTTATTAGTCCATATTTTGCCCTGTTCTTCTCTAGTCTAAAAAGCGTAGGTACTTCAGGGAATATGGATTTGAGCACTGTTGCCTCGTTCCCATGAACTTAAATGCTAGGCTAAAAAACCCTCAGATTTTTTTTCTTTACTGTGTTCCTAGGTGCCACCTCCTTATAGCCACGCTGGCAAAGGTATTTTTTTTTCTTTTTCTTTATTTTCTTGAAAAGTGGAATATCTGAAAAAGGCTGAGAGCAATCAAAAGCCATCCCCCTTGATGGGAAAAGGTTCTGTTACACAAGAGGCTGGTCTTAGACAATCTACTATCTTCCCCAGCATTACTGAAGAAAAGTATGTCCCATCAGATGATTGTCCACAGCAGAGGACAGCTCTCAGTCCCTGGGACTTTATACTGTGTAGGAACTGCAGATACCTGTCCCTTTGGCAGTTTCTTTTCTCTTCTAAGTAACTGATCCTCCCCAAGCTACTACAAAAGCTGCCTAAGAGCTTACTGCTACATAGCAGTCCTGCTACATAGAGAGTCCTGCTACGTTCAAGTAACCAATATTAGGCAAGACGATATCTAGTTTGTGGATACCTAAAATTACTCCTCCTGTCACAGAGAGAGAAAAAAAAAAGCATATGTCAAAAAAAAAGGCAGCCCATCAAAATTGTCTGCAGGTGCAAAAAAGCCTACATGAATTCCAGATGCAATCCCAACTGACTGTTTCCCAGCACTGCCTATTACTGTGAGCAGCTCCCTACTGAACCTTAGAGCTCCTCAGGCATTTAACTATATTCACCCACACATGTTAAGGAGATCCTGTTCCGGGAAGATAGGCACTTATCTCTTGCCTCAAGTCCCAGTACAATCCAGCTTAGGAAGACAGGCATTTAAATCCCTTTTAGAAGCCTGAAAAATTAGCAGCAGTCAGAATTATGTCTGGCTTTTTCTGACATGGGCCATCAGCCTCAACATAGGTGCATGCATAAGGCTGAGAGCATGACTTGGGCTAAGCACAGGAGTGCAAGTGTACATCTTACCATTAGAGAAAAACTGATGTGTCACTGACATCTTACAAGACTGCCCCAACTATTACACCGTGCTTGGGCAAAAAGCATCGACTTCTTCTACTGTGTGTGAATACAAGGAGTTGTTGGCTCCAGTTCTCAACTCAAGAAAAGAAAAACCAAGGGGAGCAAACTCACATTGTTGTTATTGTATTAGGGACAGTCGAGGAGCGACACACAGACTCCAAATGATTCAGAAGGCAAAAGGCTCAAAAGGCTTTTTTCTTAGACACGCACACCTTTTCATAAACAGTTTCACACAGATGTTACACAATCACTTATTAGATTGACACTCTCCAACACCATTGGTTAATTACAAATGACACGCATTTGTAAACATCTTACAAACAAAACACCAGGTGCAGAATTGTTTAGCATTTGTCTTCTGATCAATGCATGGGAAAGTTTATACTTTATCACAGGCACTGGCTTCTGATGCTTGAAAATTTCTCTCTGACTAGGCAGTCAGTATCCACAACTCACATGCGTGGAAAAGATATATCAGAGACATGTAGATGTATCTTAGACTGCTAGGTCAGCCTTGGGTTTGCTTTTGTCTTCTCTGATGTGGCCCTGTGCCTCATGTGTTCCAGGCTGCACAGCCTCTCAGCTGCAACACCTACTGTCCACACTACCCGATGGTTGCTGATTATGCCACTCTCCTGGGAAGTTGGAGCTCAGGGCTTAATTAGAGTCTAGAAACATCACTCACTTCCTTTCTTACAAGTTTTTTGCATCCTTATGCAAAATGTGGGTGGAAGCACTGTGATCAGGATCATTGTGATTAACGCGAGTCCTGCAGTAGGGACAGAGAGGCTGGACCATATGTCGATAGAGTGTTAGGAGTGTTTCAGATGAGTTTCTAGAGGATATCAGTGCTCTAGCTGCAGGCTGACTTTGCCCACTGGCACTGTGAGTTCACTTGTAGTCGCTGGAAAGAAGGAGGCACTTTAAGGTCCTCAAAGAAAGCTGTCATTTTCTGCAGGCCTTCAGAAGTGCCTCTCTGCCCATATAGCAAAGCTGAGGGATTAGATTGCTCCTTTTGCCCCTTCCAGGGTTGAGACACCTAAAATCTTATTGAGGTAATAATGTCTCAGTGAGGTACCTAAAGTAGATGGATGAGATTCCAGCCTGAATACTTGAGGTTTTGCAGTAAATGATTGCAAGAAAAAAACCAAAGTGTCATACATAAGAAGATGCAGGCTGTTGAAAACCAAAGAAAGTATTGATTAAACTTAGGATTTACTATAAGAAAATATTTGAAATAATCAAAGACTTATAGCCTTTGTGTAATTATTTTCATTTCTCATGCCCCATAAGCTTTTAAAAAAATAATATATTGTTGAAAAAAATTTTCCTCATGCTTTCTGTGAAGCTCTGCTCAAGAGCCATGGAGGGCTGAAAATCATTGTAGCACTGAGAAAAAAGTAGTGGGTCCAATAAGACTGTAATGTTAACCCACCAGTTTTCCCTCACTTAGTCTAATTCTTTGGAGAGCATTGTCTGAAAAAAGACAGAGAAGTATTTATTACAGTAGCTTGAATATGCATCAATTGATTTTATTATACTAGAAAACCTGAGAAAGTATGGTTTATTTATATACAGACTGTGTAAATACACTGTAGGCAAGTTTCACAGTTTAATGTTGAAAGGGCTTTCATTAATGGTGTAGTTCTGAGAAAAGGATGTAAAGCAACATAAAAGAGTTGAGATTTGATTTTTACTGAGATAAGTTGAAAGAATAATTCACCTTTACGAAATGTGTTTCTTCTTTCATGTTGTTTTATGTGTTGCTCTTTCTACTGCTTCATGCATGGTTCCAAAAAATATCCATTAAGAATGAATCCCTCATTGATGTGACTTCATGATGTCTAGTATTTATGTTTGTCTAATTCTATGTCTTAATAAAAAAAATAATCATCAGAGATCCATAAAATTAAATGGTTGGTTTTGTCCTGGAGCAACTACACACTATGCTTTTACTTTATGTGTATTTCTGACAGAAGACATGAAGTCAGTTCTGCTGAGCAATGTAATCTGATATTGAAAAAGTATACTGTTAATTGTTTTGTTTTTTAGAAAGTATGGAGTGGGTTTTTTAAAGGCTAGGAGATGACATTTCAAATACACTTCCAATACTATGTATGGCTCTCCATCTTTCTCAAAAAGTTACCTAAAGATTTGAAACTGAATATATGGGCCAACGTCTCCTATTGTGCAATGCCTGATTTTTGCTTTGTATCGATACTGAGGGTCATCTGCATTTTTGAAAACCCACTGGTTCTATGAATGAAAACCACGGCATCAGCGCTAGGCGCTGTATTTCCTGTAGCCGAAACCAGCCACCTACTAGAAGAACTGGTAGATAGGAGCCGCTTTTCTGTCCCGATTACTCGGACTAAGTACTTAAACTAAGGCTGGGGATTGAAAACTGACAACACAAAACTTTCGAGATATAGCATGCGATATACCAGTTACCACTGTAAAGAAGGTCTTCGTCAGACAGGTGTAAAATTCTGTCTCCTGAGGTAGGAAGGCTCAGTACACCGAGTTACATTCGGAGAAATCGGTACCTGCCACTGAGACCTCGGGAGGAGTGAGCCTGAGGGATGCCCGAGATGACAGGGGACCGTGCCCAGACCCGGCGACGCCGTGGGAGTCCGCATCAGCCCCTCGTTTGTGCCAGAATGAAGGGAAATGGTGAGACAACCGATGAGCGCTTTCCGCCACGGGATCCTGAAGCAACGCCGCGTACCTCACTCCGCCCAGGCACTGACTGCCTGTAGCTGTCACAGACCTGGCAGCAAGTCTCTGCGCTCCAACCCCGGCGGCCTCCCCGGGCGGGCTGTCACGCCGCCACCTCCCCCCTCGCCGCTGCGTCGCGCACGCCGCCCCTCTCCGTCTCCCCCTGTCCAGCTTCCCGGGCGCCCCGGCGGGGGCC
>VZTN01026428.1:193785-235007 GCA_013400515.1 Erpornis zantholeuca
CGGGCGCTCCCTCCCTCAGCCCAGGTAGGTGCTTGGAAGGCGGGTAGCGGTGGGCAGCTTCCCCCGGCCCGGGCGCTCCTGCCGCCACCGCCCGCCGTGCCCCCACCCCGCTGGGGCGGCCAGGACCGCCGGTTTCGGCCTCCCTGTCCCGGCTCCTCTAGGAGGGGAACGTACCTATGCTCCAAAAGCTTAGTATTTGAAATCGGCTGTCACTCGCTGATAGTCTTTAAGCTGATGAGTGACACTTGTAGGTTTTTTAAGGGACTTCAGGTTAGTCTTTGGTTTGAGAAGTTAGGTTTTTGCACTTTTCTGATTTGGATCAACAGCACGTTAAATGCTGACTTAGGGGAAACTTTGAGTTTGCCAGGAAAACAATGATCTGCTCATATTACTCTTGAAGACTCTAAAATGTTTTTGAGTTTATAAACTTAAAGCAAACTATGAGTTCGGACAGATGTGTAGGCTATCATCCGAGCTGAACATACAACTACATTGAAGACCCTGCCTTTAACTTTCTCTCCTTCTCAGCAAGTGAGCCTTTGTGGCCCTATCGACAGTTTTAGCCAGAAGAACAGTAAAAAAAGTAATAGTGAGAGGGCCTAGTGCTTCAGTAAGGAATTCAGGCAGATGAGGATATTGGTACAGGGAATATCTGAAGTACTGGGAAGGAGCTGGAACATACTTGTTCATCTTATCACAGGTGGCATCCTTGGGTAGTGTTTTGTCTACTTTTTATTCACTCTTGATTCTTCTCCTGGGATTCTCTTTCTCATTCTCAAAAGGCAGCACTAAAACACTCAAACAAATGAGACGACCCTGGTGACAAAAAGGGCAGATGTGCATATGGTTTGAAGTCATCTGAGCATTTTTCTAGCATTAGCGTTTCTTGGCAGAGGAAATTTGGGTATTTTGCCTAGGGTGTGTAACACTTTCCAAATCTTTTTTCGAACCACAGAGAAACAGCATGACAAAAATGTGACCCAGTGTTTTGTTGCAGTCTGCTCTTTGCTGCTATTGAAAAGAAAAGGCGTTGAATTTGGAAATGCCAGAGGAAGGCGGTGAAGATCCAACCTAGGAAATGTCACTTGCCTAAGTGGGACCAAGGCAGATTTGACAGATGTGAAAAGTTTTCTTTGAGCCCTAACTTGGGATGTTTTCATTCCAAGGACAAGTGGTCTCCTCCTCAGCTAGCTGTTTGCAGGCAGTTCCTGCTTGGCAGTTACCTGCTGCCTTGCTTTGACTCGCTGTGTCCAGCCATTGCTTGAAGAAGTGATTCACCTTGACAACTGGAACCTTTTTACTCAGATGAACATAGTTTCCATAATAACTTCAAAATAGTGATGTCAGTGCAACAAAAAGCAAAAGTGTTGTTAGAAAAAGTTTGGATCAGTAAACTACAGTTTCTGTAAGAAAACCCTGAGTGCCTTTTTCAGATGGTAATCTAGAAAGGTGTGTATGTTTATAATTTTCTCTATCTTTTTGAGGGGGTGTCCATAACTCTCACAAGTACAGGCATTTTATTGTCAGGGCACCTTTCTGGGGAGACCTTGGAGTGGCAAAGTGGGGCTGGGAAGGACAGGACAGGACAGGACAGGAAGGAAGAGATGGCCATCCTCTGATCCTGGTTTCCTTGGCCCCAGTTTCCATGTCAGAGTTCCCACTCTCTGTGCAGCAGCGCTGCAGATCTCACTTGGAAGATTTAAAAGAGAGAGATGCCTGCTGGCTTGGCTTTTAGCTCTGTGGATCAGTAAAGGGTTCTGGTCTCAGTGCAGCCCTTCTGCCTCTGAATTTTCCAAGAAAAGCTTGCTTTCTTATCCTTGTGAAGAAGTGTTCAAGATATTAATCCAAGTAAATGAAACGAGTTTCACTTTTATTTTTCCTTACCCTGACTTAAGAGTTGCGTGCTCTTGGCACATGTGCTTCTAAAAGTGTCTCATGTTCTTTCACATCCTACTGGAGTTCATCTGATTTTTGTAGATGGGATTCAAGACAGTTTTTTGGGGAAAGAATTTGAACTCTGAAGTCTAGGTTCAGTGCAAAAACTTGGTTATTATTTCGAGTTGTAAACTGAAAGGATAGTAACATTCTCTATTCAAGAGAATGTTCCCGACCTCAAGACAAAGTAGAGAAGTTCACCTGCAATTCTGATCTTGAAGCTTAGGGAAGGGAAATACAGAGCTGGGGCTATAAACAGGGTGTGCAGTCAGTGATTGCATCGCTAGCTAAAATCAGCATAGAGGAAAGTGCAGAAATAAAAGGGAACTTAAGTTAAAAACATTTTTCAAGTACTAATTGCATAAACAGTATAACTGCTAATATGTAGTTTTAGTGTTCAGTGGTTTAAACTGTTAATAGTTTCTGTAGAAATTACTGCTTAGACTTCTTTACAGGGATTAATCTTAATTAATTGGAGGGAAGAAAAAAAAAGCCCTGCATGACTAAAGTTCTTGATTAAAACAGCTTTTTAAAAACACAAATCTTATCAGTGGATTGATAAAAGATAAACTAATATTAATTGTGACACCAGGATATTACCAGTGGAAATGTGATCACCAAAAGTCATCCTGCTGATAAGAAAAATGGTTCGTATAATTAAAAGCTTCTCAAGGAATTTATTTGGCATCTTCCTCCTGCATTTTTTTCTTCTACTGTACATATCTCATTAAAATTTGGTAGGGGAAACCTAAATGCTGAGTGTTATGTAGTAACTTTCTAGTCTTTGTAGGTATATTTGGAACATGTAATGTGTAGAAAACTGTCTCTGAAGAAGGTGGTAATGTGGGTTAAGTCCAGGAGACCGTAAAGGGGACTCCTGTTCTTCTTAAAAGTGATTGACATTTCATACATTTTTTATTTCCCCAATTGTTAGTTACTAAGTATCTTCATTTGTGCCAAGTTGTAAAATGTAGATTTAGGATCATGCATCTCATGATTTTGATTCATATTTTGAGGGCTCTTCTTTTATATGATTAAAACATAGTGAGAGACTGAGCACTTCCTGTTCAAAGTTGTGTGAGCTCCAGGTTCTAAATCATCCAGAGGTGGGTGGAGAAGGTGACCAGGTAGGAAGGATTGATGGCAGGCAAAAATGCAGTTGCATCTAGCAGTTAAACCCTCTCCCCACGCGTGCCCCTAAAAGAGTTATTAAGTTAGTTTCAGAATGAGGAATCACTTGCTATATGGTTGCCCTTGTGCTGACTGAGACAAAGGTTGTGGAACAAGGATACCCACAGGGTGCCATTGCTGTGCATGTACAGGGAGGCAGAGCTAAGGTTGCAGGGTGTCTGCACACCCCATGTTTCCTCATATCCCCGTGCTTTGTTTCACAATCCAAGTGACTCTCATGTGGGTTTTGAACCAATTTTCTTGGCCCCTGGGGAAATTGAGCCCTGCCTGCAAGGGTATTATGGCTGTCCTCCCCAACACAAGTTGTCACTAGCATTATTATTTTGTCCCAAGGCCTGCCCTGGAGAGGGAGGTCCTGGGTTTGTGCTAGGGGAATGAAAGGGGCAGTCTGAGAGGTGTGACAAGATGGCACAACCTGCCCCAAGAACAGCAGGGATGAGGTGCTAGGGCCAGAAAGTCTGGACTCTCCTCCTCCTGTGGCAGCTGAGTTCACTGCAAAGCCAGCAGAGGATCCTCTCTGCAGGCTCTTAGAAGCTTCTGCCCTTTAACTGGCTGATGTTGTTGGCCAGCTGCATGGAGGAAGCAAGGGAAAGAAACAGCAGCTTCTCCAAAGGTGCTCTGCTGTGGGTGGTACGTCAGGGTTGCTGTTGATTTTGCCAGGAGTAGACTATGAACACTTTCACTAAAAGTGGAAAAGTTTACCTCCTGGAGAAAAAAGAGAGGTGTGGGGATTTTGGTTTGTGTTTGTAATGACAGTTATGCTCTGTAACACTCAGTGAGAGCCAGGGATTATTAGCAGTTTATATTTGAGCTATTACGACAGCTGAAGTGTATTTTACAGCATTCTACTAAAGGCTGTGTTATACTGGCATATCCTTAGCTGTGACAATGGATAAGGGCCACTTTTGCCAAGTGCTTGATAGATCACAAAATGATGGCAAAGCTGTGACATACATAAGAATGAAGAGTGGGGTGAGTCTGTAACACTCCTGTACTCTGAAATAACTTCCACTTTATCAGTTGGTAATGAACTTTTTATGATCCAAGGTGTGTCATACTAATTTTAAATATTAAAGATGCATCAAGTCTGTTATTGCAGTGCCTTCCTCCTTACTTTCAGGAATTGCCAGGTGACTGCAGAGGAAACTCTTAAGATTTAGTGAAATGCCATGAGCTTCTGTGCTTCCTCGAGATACCATGTCATGGATTGAAATGGAGGAATCTAAAAGCTATGATAATATGTATCGATACGACCTGTCCTGTCAGTGCATTATCTGATGCCATGGCAGGGTTACCTCATTACACATTACACCACTTGGTCTTTCAAAATCATCGGTTTTTGTGGGATTGCATACCTTGGTGCTGTTGATACTCACATGTTTGGAATTAGGCAGCATTACCATGTTGAATCAATAGTTTGTCCTGGCAACTTAAAGACACTGAATGAATCACAGTAGAAGGCATGCTAGTAGGCAGAACATTGCCCCTCCCTCAGGAAAAAACCCAAAGTGTCTACACCCAGAAGTAAATCTTCAGAACAAATCCAATAAAATGCTTGCCCTGCATCTCTCATTCTGCTTCTAAACCAGCAGCTGTGTTTAGATAAATATGTTTGATATTGGTTAACCTGTGTTTGGTTTTCCTTTCAAGACATTCAGAAAATGTTGCAAAATACCAGCTATACAGCTATAGTTCAGAGAGAAAACTGTCTTTTCTTGGGAATGTTCAACCATAGAAAGCACCCCAGAAAAGCTTGCACACATACTTTTTTTTTTTTTTAAATATTCCCTTGCAGCAATATTAGCAAGAAAAAGGCAGATGTTTCTTCCTGCTCTAACCAGCCAGTCTTACCACCTGAGGATTTCTGGGCCTGGGCATAGGTGCAGCTCCTGAGGAGCAGAGAAGTAGCAGTGCCATTGTTTTCAGTCTGATGCTCCTCATGTTCCTCTCCTGTTCTCTTCTTCTGGATTTTTGTGGAGGAGGCTGCTTCCATGTTTACCTAATATCTTCCTTCTCCTTCCCAGTTCTGGCCAAGGCCCTGGAAAAGGGCTTGTTGCTGTCACAGTGGTGTGGAAGTAGAGAAGTCTCAAGGTGCAGTTGTGCTGTACTGTGACTTGTCTTTTTGGTGTAGTGAGATCAGCTCTGGTGGGTGCTAGCTGCCAGCACTGTTCATAGAGGCATTGTGCTCTTGTAGGCCTCAAGTAGTACCTGCATGTGACTGCACGAGAAGCATTTTCCTGTGCACATAGCAAGGTATAGATTGCCAAGTGTTGCCTTATCACCACGCTCGTCTCTAGTGTCATCCTCTCCCAACTTCTGCAGCCTTTTGAAGAAAATACAGCAAAATTATTTTCCAGATGATGTGGATAATAACATTATTAATGCTTCCCTGTCTGCTCTTCCTGTAATTAGCATGCACTATTATTCCAGGAATCACGATTGTGAGCTAGTACTTCAGGAGATGACTTTGATTTCAGAAAGAGAAGGACAGGAAAGGTGTCAGACATGTATTGTTGATCTGCAAGGAGGTTCAAACTCCTTTTCCTTTTTATTTTGGTCAGAAAACGTCTTTACATTTGAAAGGAGCAGATTATTCCCATAATTTGCATCACAGATTTTTGTTATTTTTTTTTTTTTTAAAGCAAAAGCTGGAACAGTTAGATCAAACTAACAAAACTTCTTTCAAATTAAACAACCAAGAAAACCTTTGCTCCTTCAGTATCAGGTTTCATTTGAAATAAATGTTAACAGCAAAGTTCAGTGATTCTTTGGCAAGAGGATGTTGGTCTAATTCTGACTTAAGAGGCAGGAAAATGCTGTAAAAGATGACCATTTTTTGTGACAGTAATTTATCAAGTCTGTGGTGGTGGTTATGCTTTCTCTACGTAGAATTATGAAATTCCAGAAAAAAATATTTACTCAGGTCTTGTAGCTCAGTTTCACAGCAAAATGGGATATACTAAAGCCCCTTTTAATTTTTGACAATGGAATGGGCTTCTTGTAGGTCACACTTCCTGCAAATTTCATCTTTAAATTTGCAAATGTAATTAGTGAGTAGGTTTCTTGATACATTCACAGAAACGCTGATTTCACATAGTTGAGTGTGGTCAGACTTGTGCTTTCTCATTGTATCTTTATCTTACTGCCTTTATCAGGTACTCTTTAATGAGTGAAGGATCAAAAGGTGGGACGGTGGCCAAGAAGCAATGGAGAATAAAAGTTTAGAAGGTTCCCCATCAGACCTAAAGTTAGTGGCACACCCAAGAGCAAAGAGTAAAGTGTGGAAGTACTTTGGGTTTGATACCAATGCAGAAGGATGCATATTACAGTGGAAGAAGATCTACTGCCGTATATGCATGGCGCAGATTGCCTATTCGGGAAACACATCCAACCTTTCCTACCACCTTGAGAAAAATCACCCCGATGAATTCTGTGAGTTTGTGAAAAGTAACACTGAGCAAATGAGGGAAGCCTTTGCCACAGCATTTTCAAAAATCAAGCCGGAGTCATCGCAGCAGGTTGTTCAGGATAGCCTCATCATGAAGACGTACCAGAACTACGAAAACAAAAAACATCAAGAACTGACATCTGCAGTCATCAGCTTAATTTGCGAGGGCATGTATCCAGCCTCCATTGTTGATGAACCTACCTTCAAGGCCCTCTTGAGAACAGCGGACCCCAGGTATGAACTTCCGAGCCGGAAGTACTTCTGTACAAAAGCGATTCCTGAAAAATACAGTGCTATTAGAGAAATTGTGCTGAAAGAGCTCACTGAGGTTTTGTGGTGTGGCATATCCACGGACATGTGGAGGAGCGAAAACCAGAACAGGTCATATGTAACCGTGGCAGTTCACTTCCTCAGCAGCAGTCCTGCCAACTGCCTGGCTGTGAACTCACGGTGTTTGAAAACATTCGAAGTACCAGAGGATAACACTGCAGAGACCATTACACGAGTTCTTTATGAAACATTCATTGAGTGGGGGATCAATACAAAAGTCTTTGGTGCTACAACAGATTACAGTAAAGACATTGTGAAAGCTTGCTCTCTCCTAGATATTCCCGTACAGATGCCTTGTTTGGGGCACACTTTTAATGCAGGAATACAACAAGCTTTTCAGCTCCCCAAACTTTGCAACCTTCTTGCCAGGTGCCGAAAGCTAGTGGAGTATTTTCAGCAGTCTACGGTCGCAATGTACATGCTAAGCGAAAAGCAGAAGCAGCAGAATATTCTCCACTGCATGCTGGTAAGCGACCGTGTTTCCTGGTGGGGAAGCACACTCGCTATGCTGCAGCGCCTCAAGGAGCAGCAGTTTGTCATTGCAGCTGTTCTCGTGGAGGACAGCAACAACCACCACCTCATGCTGGAATCCAGTGAGTGGAATACAATCGAAGGGCTGGTGGAGCTGCTCCAGCCTTTCAAGCAGGTTGCAGAGATGATGTCTGCTTCAAAGTACCCGACCATAAGTATGGTGAAGCCACTTCTCCACATGCTTTTGAATACTACTCTGAACATCAAAGAGAACGATTTGAAAGAAATCAGCATGGCAAAAGAGGTGATTGCTAAAGAGTTGTCAACCACCTACCAGCACACACCTGAGATAGACATGTTTCTCAATGTTGCAACTTTCTTGGATCCCCGCTACAAGAAACTGCCTTTTCTTTCAGCCTTTGAGAGGCAGCAGGTGGAAAACAGAGTGGTGGAAGAAGCAAAAAGCCTGCTGGAGAAAGTAAAAGAAAATAGCTTTAGAACTGAGGAGAAATTCTTCACTGTTTCAGAAGAGCCCCCTATGAAAAAAATCATCATCTCCTCTACTCCTCCTCCTACCAGTGTCATCAACAACATGCTTGCAGAGATCTTTTGCCAGACAGGAGGCGTGGAAGACCAGGAGGAATGGCATGCTCAAATCGTTGAGGAGCTGAGCAACTTCAAGTCACAAAAGGTCCTCGGTTTGAATGAAGACCCGTTGAAGTGGTGGTCTGACAGACTAGCACTGTTTCCAGTTTTACCAAAGGTTCTTCAAAAATACTGGTGTATTCTGGCCACAAGGGTCTTCCCTGAACGCCTTTTTGGATCTTCTGCTAATGTTGTGAGTGCAAAGAGAAACAGGTTAGCCCCGGCTCATGTGGATGAGCAGATCTTTTTGTATGAAAACAGTCGCAATGGGTCCGAGGCAGAGCCGGAGGATGAAGATGAAGGAGAGTGGGGTTTGGAACAGGAACAGATTTTTAATTTAAATGACTCGGTAAACATAAACAATAATTTCTTTAATATTCGAGACAGTGGGTTTGTTTAACAAGACTGTTGCGGTACATTCAATAACAAAGAGAAAAGGTATTTGTCTTAAGTTACCAAAAATTCTTCTGTTTTATGCTATGAATGCTGTAAATATTGAACAGTTGTAACAAACTTGATTTAGCTTCCATTGTCTGTGTTTTTCCCACTGTCTTAAAATATGAATGACTTGTGATTAAACAGCACTGAAATGAATGAGGAAATAAATTCTACAAAGACCGTGGTTTCTGACTGTGGCCCAGATTTCAGAAAGCACTTATCCATGTGCTTCCTATCCACTTGTTTCAGTGGGAGACAAACACATGCTTATGTGCTTTCTATCATAAAATTATTTTCCTGAGTTAGGACCTTGAGGAAGTTTTTAAATTTTATGCCTCCATTTGTAAATCCTGTGTGATTCAGGATGCTAGCTTTAAATTTTGGATTTTAAAATGTTTTTAAAATCCATAAATCTGAACAGTGAATATTTTTAGAATATATTGTTGCTATGGAATGAAAAAAAGATCTTGAGCCTGATTTTCACTACCTCATGTCTTAGGTCTGGTCTGTGCTAGAAAAGTTCAGCTGATATAATTCTGTTGGTTAGGGGACTGATGTGTTATTATTTTAACTGATACTGTGCTGGCATAGGCTGTAGTTTGGATGCATTTATACCGGGATAATTTATTTTCCTTTCCAGTGCGGTGTAAATGGTATAAACACTTTTAAACTGGTATTGCTGTGTCCACATTAGCCCAGTTTTACCATTTAACTGCAGCTAAATGGGAAAATTGGTATTTGTTTTGCTTTGTGTCTAAGCAAGCCCTGATTGTAGTCTCTTGTGCTTTTGCAAAGTGGTGACCAAGTGTGGGGTCGAGGCAGTGTTGTGTTACCTTCGCCTTGTGCCGATGCCATGGCTGATGCCACATGGTGTGTAGCAGGCAAGGCATCAGCCCTTTGGTAAGGGAGGGCAGAGAGACATCTACAGGCCATGGGTCTGATAGTTTGTCTATGTTATAAAATCCTTAACCTCTTCATTTAATGGGGACTTTGCCCAGGGTAGCTAGAAAATTTTGTTGGCAAGAAAAGCAAAACAAAAAGCTTTAATATTATGTAAATATATTTAAAAGAAGGGGACCCTTCCATTTCCTCACATGTATTTAGTAAGTCTTTAAAATTGTTTTTTGTTACATTAGCACTTAAAAACATTTTTCTCCTGTCTCTTTGATTCATTTTGTAGAGTGGACTTTAGTCCGGTCCAGTCTAATGTCTGAGTGCTGTTTCCAATTAGTTGTGTGTTGAAACTGCTCCCTTTATGTCTCAAAGCATAAGTGTTTTAAGCCTTTTTGAGAACTTGACAAGAAAAAAGAGAAGAAACCAACCTGAGACCCCCCCTCACCTCTTATGAATTACCGCAGGTCATTCATGCTAGACACAAAGTAGGATGCACCAGCTTTTTTCTCTGAGGTGCAGTGGAGGACTCTTAGCATTTTCCAGTTACAATCAAGGTTTGCTTGGGGTTTTATTTCTGTTACTGGTGTCTCCCCCTACCCCCTCACCCCTCCTCAGTGTTAACAACTCTGTTAAGCAATATCTGTCTGTTACTGTTCTGGAGGAAGAAAGTCGGGTTTTTTTCCTCACGGTGGCACCCATGGACATTGGGTTGTAAAAAGGGCACAGACAGCAGGAACATACAAAAATTAGAATGGCAATGGAATTGAATCTATTGCCAAACTATTTGTTTATGGTTTGGTTTAATAGTTTTTGGAAGTTTGAGGCCTCTGTATTCTTTGTAGGTGGTGGGAACAGGTGGGTGAGTGAGGAAGAAGGATAGAGGTTACGCTGAAGGAACAGTGAAGCAAGGAATCAAAACTACATAAAGAAAAACGTTTAAGCCTGGGAAAAATGCAGTTAGCAGGTAGTGTGGCCTGTGTTTGGCTGTTAGTAAGCCTGAGGTTTCACTTTCCAGCCCCCTGAAAACTGATTTGCACTCGTACAAAGTACATGCACTGTGCATCCTGTTGAATGTTGCTCCTCTCCACGTCCACTGAAGAGGTGTATGTGATTGCCCAAGGTGCAAAACACAGGCTTGGCCTAAAATCCCACAGGTGTGTAGGCTATCTGTGAGGGCAACAAAATCAATTTACTCAAGGGAGCGAATTACCTGAGTTCCTGTGACACCCCAGCACCCTGCCAGAAAGACCTCCTGGTTTTTATGGCCATCACTTGCAGCAGCTGTTACCACCACTGCAAGCCCTCCCTCCAGGAGCTGCAGAAATGCTGGTGCGAAGTGTGTGGATCTTGTCTTACATGAGCATAATGTAAAGTCGTGTCCTCACAACCAAGGCAGAGCCCAGAGCACCACTCCCCTGGTCCGCACTTGGCCTTCCCCTGTTGGCAGCATTGTATTCATCTTCACCCTCCTCGAGCTGAACGTAAACAGTGACGCTTACAAGCAGTTTTACCGAGATCAGTGCAATGCACTACTCTCTTCCTTCCAGCTTCTTTTTATTTTTTGGTATCCAAAATAAAATTGTAGTCGGTTCAATTGATGTGTCTCAGCATTCTTTTAAAAAAAGGAGAAGAAAAAGAAAAAAAAAAAAGAGAAAAACCACTGTTAGTCTTACCCATTGTCTGTGAGATTTTTATTTAATGTTCTAAGCCTGAAATATTGTTAAATAAACCAGAAAAATAAGTTAGTTACTAGATTATTTGTCTGATGTGTGGTCATATCTGCAGCACTTTATGACGGAACTCTTCTGCAACAGGGGGAGGTTATATTCTAAGGATTTAAAGCTATGCATTTATTTTCCTTTTGATCCTGTAAGTTATTTTTTAAAAATGCTGTACAAATCTTTTGGATTAAAAAAAATGAGGATGAAAAATGTTGGAAGTTTAGATGGTTTCTCTCGCTTAAATATGTGTGGTGTTTTTCATTTATTGACAAGCTTTTCTGTTGTTTAGTTGGGTGGAGAAGGAAAATTGCAGAGCTGTTTTAAGTATTGCTACAACTTGAGTTAACCCAGGTGTTACTGCCAAGGGTGGGCCCAGAACACCTTTCCTCGTTATGCTACTAAGTCAACTTTATGTTTGTGTTTCTTGACAGTTCCTTTGAATCCACAGCCTAACCTTTTCTTTTCAGTACAGCTGAGACATCTTTTTGAAGGGGCAATAGAGGAACGAACTTCAGCTTTTGAGTGCTTTCATGCTGAAAAAGTGAATTTTTGAACAGGTTTTCAAAGTATGTACTCTGTGTCAAAAGAAGAATTGCCTTTTTTCACCAACTAGGTGTTGCCAATTCAGGGTTAAAACTCAGTGGGCTAGGTGAGGTTTCTTGGGGTAACAATATAACCAAAGGGAGTTTTGTGTTTCCGACCCACCCTTGCACGCATTTCACGTCCCTCTGCCGTCAGGGATTATGTGAAGACAAAAGAGAAAAGCCTGAACCATACTGAAGTTGAAAAGGTGAATTTTTCCAGCAAACAATGTCTGAAATGCTTTGGTTTAAATGAGGGCAATAAAGTTTTGTATTATTTATGGAAAGGGTGTATTGTTTTAAGTTTCTGTTGAAGAAGTCTATTAGAGTATTTTCAAGCATTTTCTTTAACCGATGTCATGGTGTTCAATTCGCTTTATGGGAGGTTTTGTAAGCAGGCAGGAATATTAAAAGCAAAAGAAACACAAATTGGTTATTCATAATATTTTATAGGACTTTTGAAAATTTAAAAGTGATGTGTAGTTCTTGATTTTTGTCCCTTTTGTATGACAGTTTAAAAAAAAAAGGAGCTGCCTGATGATGTCATTTCTGAAGGAGGGGAAGTGCGTGGATATGAACAAAGAAGTAGTGTATTTTACATATTCTATGACAACGGGGTAAAGGAAACTTTTACTGGAAAAATTACATTTTAGTCTCTGCACACCATATCCCTTTTGGTAGTCTTCATTTCTGAGTGTCCTTCTGAAGATCTGGTGATCCTGGTTCTGGTGGTGTTATCTAGTCTAGACTCTTTTTATCTCTGCTGAAAGGACTCTCCTGATCTCTTAAGTTTTGTAGCTTTTTTTTTTTCCTTTGGACCAGATTATATGGTCTGTCTTGCCATATCTCCTCGAAATTAATGTTCTGCTAAATTCAAAACATTTTTAGGGGACATAGGGAAATTACAGAAATTTGTTTTGCTTTTATAGTAACATCATTTGGTGCTGTAGAGAGACCTTAAAGATACAGCTTAATTTTACATCTGCCTTAAGAGCACATCAGTAAAGCATGACTTAATGATATTATTTAAACTGTAATTTCAAAACATCTCAGCAGTTGCTGTTCATAATGCTACTGTTTTTACATACAAAAGAATTTCCTTTAAACTGAACAATAAAAATCAATTAAATAGGTTTTTACTGCTGTTGCAGTCCCTTTAAGAGTCCCTGAAGTTGGGTTTAAATGCCACAAGGTGAATTGAGTTTAGCATTAAAAAAAACGGAAGAAAATCAAACCACTTGGAGTTTACCTTGTGCTTTAAAACCACAATTTGATTTGTGTATTTCTTAAAATTCAAAGGCTGTTGCAGCAAGTATTTTCAAATGAGAGTCCGTCAGAACTCAGAATTGTTAGAATATTAAGATTTTTGAGCATTTCTGACGTTTCCGCACTGAGTGGTATTGATTTCTCTTGCTGTCAAAAGATCACAAAAGTGATGCTGCCATCTGCAGTGCTTTGAAATGGTGATCAGATGTATTTTTTTTCAGAGGTTTTGAAAAGACTATTACCTGCTGCACACGTGTGCTGGTTTCCTTGCATCACAATTAGTACTATTTCCAGTGACTTGAGTTTGCCAAATCCTTTGTCGTGTCCTCTCTCCCTGGCCCTGCCTGGGCGGAATGCCAGGTGGAAGCAGTAGGGAGGAGAACTCCAGCTTCTTCTCTTATAGAAAGACTTCTTGGAGAGCAGATAAGATTCAGTTTAAAATGAGTTTAAACTAGGTTCTTATTCTAGTCCACTGAGGGGACCTGTGCCATGATTTGAAAAGCAGAGCCAATGATTCTTCTCCCCACAGTGATGAGCGCTGGGACATGTGGCTCAATTGGACCAATATTGCCTATGTTAGGGGAATATACCGAGGAGTTGAGCTCAGCATAGCTTGGAAACTACACTCGGAGTCAGGCATAATAAGCATGTCAGAGTAGAAACAGTATCTGTTCTGCTCTCCTTAGATGGGGGTTTAAGGTATTGTAACAAGATACTGGTTTGCGCTTTAGGCCGAAGCTGTGCCTGGGAATTTTTGTGATTATTCAAATAGTTATGTGTTTAATACTAACACAGAAAAGAGTGTTCTGTGACATTTAAATAAATATTTTATATAGATATTAAAGCTACAGTTCCTATTTGATAGATGTTTTGGGGGTAACATTTAGACTGGTTTTCCTGGAGTAAATGCCATGGTCAGAGATACACTGAGATTCAACTATCAGAAGCAGTAGGGTAGTCCTGTTTGTAAGTATTAACAGAGACAGGAGGGGATACTTCCATCGAGAAAAGTGAGAAATGCTGTCTTTATTTTAACACTTAGGTGGGAGACTAATTAAAATGCATCTGTAAATGTTTGTGATAGCCTAATAATTTAGATACATCTGTAGAGAATTAATCCATTTGTTTTACTTAGTTCACTGAAAATATGACTGTATTTGTCCATAGCTGCATGCGTGTGATGTCACTTTCAACAGCGCTTCCCCAAACAATGCAGAATAAGGTTATTTTTAAAAAGACAGTTTTTTTGATTGCATACAGTTTCTTTCTGTTCATTGTCCCCAAATACTTGCAGTTCAGAATGAAAAATTATGTTTTTATTTTTCCAGTGGATAGTACTTTGCTTTTAAATTTGAGACGTTTCCTGTATCCCTGTGTCTTTACAGACACCGAAATTGAAAGGGTTTCATTATCCCTTTCTTGCCTTTTGCTTTTTTTTGTTTCCTTTTTTTCTCATGAGTCATCAGTGAGGTTTACAGTTATAGGAATTTGCAGTCATAACAAGGAAGATGTCAAGTCAGCATCAGGAGAGCTCATGCCAGAAATATCCTGTCCCATGTCATGAATGCTGTGCTCCAAGAGAAACCTTCATCTCAAAGACAACCTTCTGATGTGTGTGAGAGAGAAAAAGAAAATGCTTTTGCAAGCAATGCACAGTTCTGTTTTATGGGTGGTGGTGCAGTTTGGTGTGAGTTTGTGCTCTGGGATGCATTTAGTGGTTTGGCACCAAATAAAAGTTTCTTGAGCCCACAGCAGAACTTACATGAAGAGATTACAATTAAATGTGAAAAATGCAATTGCTTTACTTATGGGAACAGACAAGAAGTGGGTCCATTTAGGGAAAATACTGAAATTTTATCAGGAGTCTCCAATTCCTGTTTGAGATCCTGATAGCATTTAAAAATGCTAAATGACTAAACTTCCTGTAGTCTGACATTTCAGAACAATTGTTTTACACACTTTTTGGTGTTCACATGTTGCTGGCAATAAGTTCTGTTAGCTTTGAAAAACTCCCAGATGGCCAGGGAGGAGTTTTCATTAATGACTTATTGAAGAAGGGAGATTCAAGTTCTTACTGTGACCCATCCTCTAGCCTGTGGGAGCATGGGCTGAAGGGACTGTTTCTGGATGATGTTTTGACACACTGATCTACATAGATAAACATTCACATACAGTCCAAGAACTTGCCACTGATCATAAGTACGGCTGGTCCCATGAGAGCGAGTGCTGTGGTGAGAAAGCCAGTCTTGTGGAAGAGTGGAGCTGCCTGTGTGCAGCATGCATTCCTTCCATCCCTCATTCCAAGCCCCACTTTATTTCCTGTGCAGGCAGTAAGTATGTTGGTGCTGCTCTTTGCTGTGTTATTTGCTGTATTCCAAGGGTAAGAATAGGAGAATGTGACCTGCATGTTTTCAAGCCTTGGTGAAGGCAGGCAGAAGTTCCCTTGCACTGTTCATGGTTTGCTGCCTGGTTTGCATGAGCAGTGGGTTGAGGATAATACAACATTCACCCCATGGTGTTGGGTATGCGAGACTGGCATTGCTTCTCGGACATCCTTGCGTACCTGCTCAGAGAAATGAAGTGAGAAAAGCACAGTCTTGTGCGTTTTGTATCTGAAGGTATGACTCAGCACCCAAGTGGCCTTAAAGTGCTTGCATGAACTAGTTTTGCTGTAGTCTTGCAGACAAACCACCCCATCTCCCCTTCGTAAAAGTTCACAAAGATTTCACAGTTCTTTTTGGACAGATAAATTCACAGATCATGCATGAAACTATTTGTCAGTTGTTAAGACCATTGCATATGCTTTTTGTGCCTTTTTTGGCAAAGCATACTAGAGCTGATGAAAGATAAAATTCTTATTTTATCCCAGGCACAGCTCTTCCTGCATTGAGGGGATCAGCTCAGTCTGCCAAGTTGATCTGTTGGCTGCACTTCTGCCTTTTCTCTAGGCTGTTTAGGAAAGTTGCTGTGCTCTGCAGAGGGAAAAACAGATTCCTCCAGAGTGTTTTCCCAGTGTTTTTGCGTTGCTGGGGCTGCTTTCTGGTCTGCACATGCCTGAAGGAAGTGGGTGGGCCAGGGCTTTTGCCCTGATTCTGCTGCTTCCCTGGGCTGATTGGCCACCCCAAGAAGAAGACTGTGCAGAAGGTGGCACCGCCAGGTGATAAGTTTGCAAACACCAGGACTATAAAATGATATATCCATTTTATATTTATATTTAGGCTAAGATTAAAATGATAAAAATGTGGCCTAAAAAGGTGTCTGCAGAATCCATGCACTAACTCCTTGATTGAGGTGTCCAAATACAGATTTAGGGACCTTAAGTCTAAAAGCAGTCAATCCACTTTGCATGATGTACCTTCAGACCCTCCAAAAATGCCGGCATTACAAGTGTGTCTCTTTTAATACCTTCTAAATAATGGTATTTTGAGGTGGACTGTGTATGAAATGCAAACCACAACTTTTTATTTTTTGTGTGTCCATTTTGTCTTCTGTTGTGCTTCAAAGGTTAGTATCCACAGAATTATTCCATCTAAAAGCTATTGGAACACTTTAGGTCCCAAATGCAGGCGAGCTTCAGAAGTAAGAGAAGTATTCTCCCTCACAGCTCATAAGCTGGAAGGCTTAATTATTCTGTTGTCGAACGAGGCAATTGTAACTGCACTTTACTAAAATATGGAAGAATGGGAAGTGTAAATATTTACATTTTTTAGGTAAAAATTCTGAGTAAAAGGCTTAAATGTAAGCACCTCATTTTGTGCCCTTAACCTGCACCATAGCAATATGGAGCCAGACCCATGGTATTTCAGTGAGGGTGCAAGTGAAAGAGCAGCCCTCTTAGTCATTATTCTGCTTGTGAGGATGTTTCAGTTTCAATGATTTAGTCATAAACAAGAATAAAATCAACAGTTTCAGCAGATGTGAATGAGCATTTCTATTATGTGGTCCTTCCTTCCTCGATAAACAGGCGCTTATGCTCCTTTGTTAATGTAGAACAAAGGAAAGGAGGGAAATGGAGGTACAATATTATAGGTGGAAGGTTGGGTGTTTGCTTTGTGCTCATGCAGCTGAAGCAGTGATGGATTTCAGTCTAAAGATGGGTAGATGGTATCTTTGCAAATATATGGTCTTTGTGTACAAGACAGCACAATGCCAAGCAATGGCTGATTGTGCAAATTCAAACTTCTGCAGTCTCTTAATCTCTGCCGTTTTGGAGCTATTTGGTCTAAGATCCTCTTGTTTAGGTGATAGAGAAAATTCTGTTAGCTTTAGCATCTCTGGTGCTCATGATGAGATGCTGCAACTCAAGAAAATGAGCTTGAAAGTGTAATTGTTCCTTTAGACCACTCTGCCATGCTTCAGCTGAAGGTGCTGGAGGTTATAGAAACTCAGGTGAGGAATGTAAGAGCTTTACTGACAGGGCAGTTGGGTGGATGGAGGTCTTGAGTTACAGACTCCACCAGGACTGCCTGTGTGGGACAAGTTGCACAACCAGAAGTCTTGTTTGGTTTAGATGTGAGTGCTGAAGCAGCCTCATAATGTTTTACAAGGCCAGAAGGCAGGTGGAAGTATTCACAGACCCCATGATGTTATTTTTAGAGATATTTTTGTAGTAGATAAGTAATAAGTCAATTTTCTTAGACCATGAAGATACTGTTCCATCACAAATGCTTTACTTGGGGCTCCCTTGTGCACCGCTGGAGTAGTGTTGAAGTTCCATGGGCACTGATGTGTGATTATAGATTCAGTTCAGGTTCAGTTGTGGTATAAGCTTTTAATGCATTGAACAAGTGCATTCTTAGGAAATACTTTAATATCTGTGTCACTTAGATTATGTGCCTTGCCTTACAGATGGGACAAGGTTCAAGATTTGTGCAGTTAAGAGTAAAAGTTTTATATATCCACACACACATGCAGTCCTCTCTTGGTGTTTGCAGAAACTGTCACGTTCCTGTTTCAAGCTATCCTCGACGTTTGTAAATTACAGATGTCATTAAAGACAGTGATTTTGGGTTTGTGGTTTTATCATACTGTATGAATTACTGCATTAAAGCTGCAGATGTGGTGGAATATAGCAAGATTCAAATGGGCATATTGCCAATAAGGAAAGAAAATATTTGAGAGCTGCAGTTCCCGAAGCAGATAAGCAAAAAGGCAGGGAAGTTTTGCTTCACATCAGGATTGCTTTTGAGAAAAAAGAAAGTGACATAATGTTGTAATAAAATGATGACATTTGTTTTCATTTCATTGTATTTGTGCTCTGCTAGGAGAGCTTTGATACTTCACAGAACATTCATTGGTCAAGAAAATAACATTCCCCGTCCTACCTAAAACATCCTCTGAGTTGTGTAAAGCTGAGTTAGAGTGCTTGGCTCTGATAAACTTCTGTTTTTTGTTGTGTGCTTGTTTTCTGCCAGAGTATGCTTTCTGGGACATGGACTTTTTGCCATCTGAGTGAATGCCTAACCATGATTACTAACATTGCTCAATACTTTAAATTAGCCTGGAGAGGGAAAAAAAAAAGGAGAATTGGACCAAAAAAATGCACTGAACTTGTTTCTGAAGGAGAACCTCGAGGGAATAGTTAAAACCTGATGTAGTGACGCTTTTGATTATAAAGCAGTGACTCTATCCCACTCCACGCTCCTCCAGAGTACCCTGCATTAAAAATCTTTCTTTTATTTCTTGTTGGTACATTGGTAATGCTGGTAACGTGGTTGATATAGCTAAACACCCTTTTGACTCTATGAGGAAAGAGTCATCCTGGTAAGCTCTGCACCGAGATACCTTCTGATGTGAACTTCATCGGTGTGAGGAAACAAAGTTACGCCAAATCAAAGCAAAGCTCTGCCACCTCCTGACCTCACATCTCACGCTGGTGTTTCTCTTGTGTACAAACCAGGGACTGAAGTTAATGAACCTTATGAGCGTTCAATGAGTTTGGGATTAAGCTCTTAATCTGCTATGCTGCGGGCAAGGGTTTGATTGCTAGCTCCGGCTGCCCAGGTGTGATGTGCCGCAGCAGGAGGCAGGTGATGCTCCATGTTAGCCATTTGTACCAAAACTGCTGATAAGGGCCCAAAGGCCGTGTTCTTTACAAAGCCAGCCCAGAAGGTGTACTCTGCTCTAGGAAGGCTATTTTTAAAACAGAAAGAGATAGTTCTGTATAACAGTATTTTTTAACAACCATGTCAACCAGTTCCGACTAAGGAAATTACAGATGAGTTGGCATCAGACTTCATTCTTTAAAAAAAGTTCAGCGGTACCACTGCAAATGTCTTATGAAGTCTGCAACAGTCTAAGAATTACACAGAATGAAAGGACTGTAAACAAAACATTACTGGCAATATACTTTCTGCAGACCAGGACTGACACAGTGACGACCTTGAATTTTTTTACTGAATGTATCCCAGTGACAAGAGTGCCTGCAGAGCACTGGATATAACCTCAGTAACTGGAAATGGAACATTTGTGCTATGAAATGCTTCTTGTAGCTGAGGTACAAGGACTTCTTGGACGTATTTTTCCAAAATAACATCTTTTTAATGAACAAAGTCATCCAGTTGAATGCAGATATCACCTAATCTGCCTGCTGGAGTGTTTTCATGCTAATTAATACCATCACCTATATATGCCAGTCTTACTTGTGCATTCCTAACTGGAATCACTGCATTGCATGGCATATAATTTTAACATTAAATAGTCTGCTGAAAATTAGTAGGAAAAAGGTCAAGAAATGCAAAATCCATGTTCTCTCAATGATGCTGTACTTCCTAATTATACAATACAGATATTTGAAGAGCAACTTATTCGAGTCAGAAGCAAGTGTCAAGAGCTGCAAATGCTGCCATTGGTAGTGCCTAGTAGATGTTAGCGGAGTTCTTTGCACTTGGTTGTAGGCATGTGTTCTTCCTGTGGCTTCTCATGGGTTCCTTTTTTAGAGTCAATTATTAAAGACATTAAGTGTAGCCATCCATCACTCCAAGGAGGAAAGGGATATTTGAAGAAAGAGGATGTAAAACAACAAAATTGGTGGGCGATGTTGAGACCTGGACTTCAGCTTGAGCATGGCCCTGTCAGGGTTGTACTACAGTGGCATATGGACTTAATTGTTTATGCACTAATATAATGACCTTTATTGGGATTTTTGCTATTAAATGTATCTTCTATCCATCTCTTCCACATCAATTTTCATAGGAATTTTCTCAATATTTACACATTAATACTAGTCATAAAGTATTCTAGTGAGGCACAAGTGAAAACCATGATTTTTTCCCAGTCATCTAATCCAATATCAAAGTATTTGTTTTCTTCCCTAAAGAAGAAAAAACATATACATACTCATATACATATGTAAAAACATAAGAAAAAACATATACATATACATACGTATACCGAGAATTACTGCAATTTAGCAATGAAGTCCAGTTTTTTCAGTCCAGATTCTTCCAAGCTGCCACCCTCTGCTGTAAAAAACAAAGTCATCTTTGCAAGTTTGGTTTGGCTGACAGCTGGCACGTGGTTTTGCTGGGGACTGTGGGGACAGGGACTGAGGCTTAGTGGCTCAGTGAGCACATGTGTCTAGCTCTTCTGCCAGCAGCCTCTCTGCAGGCGTGATCTGTTCCTTGCAAAGGCATCAGGGACTGTGTCAAAAAGGCTTTACAACATGCTCCTCTGGCTTGGCACATGGCGGCTTGGAGGGGAGATGCTGACACCTCTTCTTCCTGCCCAGTCCCTGCCACGTGCAACTACAAAAGGACTGAGTAAATAAAGGGCTGGCAAAGTGCCTGTGCTCCCTAGAGAAATGTCACTGCTGTCACAGGAGTGTAGGTGATGTCATCCTGGTGAGTTGTTCTGGATGTCCCTCTTTGTACTGACAGTGGACCCAAGTGCCTCAGGTTTGACTGCTGCTACTAGTTTTTAACTTGAACACTTGTCTTCTCCAGGATAAACCTGCATGGGGCTGGCTGTGCTGGTGTACTCCATGCTGAGCAAAGCACTCCCCTGTAAAGGTATAACAGGGACTGGCAGGGCAGCACTTGCAGAACAGCTTATTCAGTAAGGTAATGTTTTCTGTCTCCCAAAGCAAAAGAGGGAATGCTGGTAACTGCCTGAAGCAGAGTTTGGGCTTTTGCTGGGGCAGCAGACTGGTCACAGACTGCATGAGGACGCAGAAATGTTGGCCAAATGTCCTAGCGTGCCTTGGGAGGGAGGTAGTACTGTGGCCGAAATTAAGGTGGTGTGACCCTCAGCACTGCTGGATTTTCTGTATGGATAGTTGCAAAGCTTCAAGTGCAATAACGAAAGAAATGCTGATGTAAGGGCTGCAGTAGCTGCTGGTGCAACTTGCAGAGTTGGCAGGGGCTCACTTTTCTCTTCCTGCAAGGAGCTGTTCACCTTTTACTTTCTGTATCACTAGGATTTTTTTCTGAGATTGATGCTAACTGGTGGCAAAGCCCCTCAGGAGAAGTGAGTGTGAGTGGGCTGGCTGTTTACACTGTGTGCTACATCAGGGGGCTGATGGAGATGTAAGGCTGGAGTCTGGAATGCGCTTTAGGGTCATATCCTTGAAATCACCTAGAAGTCAGTGCACAGTGTAAGGCATGTGTTTCGAATGCTTGTATATTTATGGAAAAAGGCCTAGAGAGAAAAGTATTGGAAACAGCAGAGAGCTGCCAAACAAGCCACTGCAAACTCTTGGGCTTTTGTTCCTCAAGCTCTTTTTTTTTCCTCCCCTTGATATGTTTAAAATGCTAAATTCCTTTATGCTTCTTAAAAAGAAAGCTTCATTCAAATTATTTTAATTATTTAGCATCCAACAGAAATGAGCTGTTACTTTTCGCTGTTTAGTGTGAGGTGGAGTAAAAGTGCTGTGTGTAGTCAAACACCATATATTGGCTTAGAGTCATAAGATCGTTTAGGTTGGAAGAGACCTACAAGATTATCGGGTCCAAACATAACCCCAGCACCACCATGTTCACCAGCAAACCATTGCTCTCAGTGCCACGTCCACATGTGTTTTGAACACTTCTCTGGGCATCCTGTTCCACTATTTCAGTGAAGGAATTGTTCCTAATATCTAATCTAAACTTCCTCTGGCAAAAGGTCAGGGCATTTTATCTTGTCCTGTCACTGTTACCTGGCTAGATGAGGCCCATGCTTTGAGAGGTGGCTCCAGGTATATCAGCTTTACTGGAAGTTGATTATCACCATTGCTATGATGAAAATAGGACTATAAGACCTGTTATAGTAAACAAAGTGTTTGGGGTGTGTTTTATTCTCAAAAAAGAGAAAGCAGTAGTGCCTTGAAGAATATTCCACACCAAACTGGCTGTTGCAGAGCCATAAGATTTGAGCTAAATCCTCTGTTCAGGTGATAAAAAAACCAGGAGTGAAGCCTGTTTGTGCTACCAGTGATGCCTGAAAAGTGCTGGTAGTTCTGGCTGATGTCCTGAGAAAGATTGACAGGGTGCACTATGATGTATTATCCTGTTTGAACACCTGGTTGAGGAGTGAGGCTGTAATGCAGCTCTGCAGAGGGGCCAGTATAATTCCTGCAGCTGTCACCTCCCTTCTTAGGAGCAGGATGGTTGGAAGGTGTTTGTCAACACTAATGCATATTTCTATACAAAAGGAGCTAATCCCTTAAATTTTTTGGCAAGACAAGGTATTTATAGAAGGTAATTAAAGGTAGGAACAAAAATAGGATGTTTGTGTCATACTCCTGGAGCATTATCAATAATGGGAGTTGTTTTGTGAGTAGTTGCGCATTTCTTCAGAGGAGCATGTGATTCTCTCTAATTGAAATATTAATAGCAGATAATGACACTGGAATGATGGCCTCTTAAATGGAGACATACTTTAACAGCTTTTAATCTGTGTGGTAACTGCATATTAAAAATCTTTGACAATTTCGATGAAGAGCAATTATAGAGCATGCACAGTAGCTGTTCTTCTAGTTAACTAATTCCCTAAGTCTCATGACTCTGCATTAGATTAATGGCCTATAAAATTTCATTCAAAATTAAGTTTTTCACTGAAGAATAAAAACATCTAATTAAAAAAAAATCTTTCAAAATAATTAACTGTCTTTATTGCAAAGTAGTTGTTTTCCTGTGAAAACTTCAGTGCATATTTTATAAGGAACAAGAAAGATGAAAATTGAAAGAAAATCCATGAGTATGAGATCACTCCAGCATGTGTTAAGAAAGATGGTTTTGGAAAGAAATCAGTTTTTTCCTAGGAAAAAACTGTTATGAGAGAATTAGGAAATTATATATAGCATAGTCTAGACCTTTCTGTACTTGCACATTCATACTCCATTTGAAACCCCTGACCTGCTTGTGTTGTCAAAGAAGAGAAAAATGAATAAAATTCCATATTTAGAACACAAATGTTGTAGCTGTCCTGAAGACAAAACATGTGCATGCCCTTTGTACCTTCTCATTCCACGTTAGAACTGATTTTTAAGTAGTGTTGAGTACGAAACTGAGCACCATCTAGCTGCTCAGGGGGCTTCAGTAAAACTCCTATCTTTAAAAAAATATAAACTAAGGAAACCCACAGAGTTCTGTTCCATCAGGGATTTTTACACTGAGAGGCAGACAGGCACCTCTAGGAGAGACAATCCACAGACAGCTTTTGCCACTGTCCTGACCCTCCACCAGGCGCTGGCCAGATGAAGAAATAAGTGTGCTGGCCAGTGGCTGGTTTGAAGAATATGGAAGCAGGGCAGAGAGGGAGAGGAAGGGATGTTGAGACTATTTTCTGTGTTTCTATTAAGTCAGTAGCATCTGAGGTTAATCTCACATTAATGTCAATGCTGTAATGGCTTTTGATCATTAGTCGCTTCAAAAAATTTTAATAATATGGAAATGTGCTTTTTAACATTTTGTATTTTAATTAATTGAAGGTATCTCAGGGAAATTTTTAGTGCTGATTGGTTTATGTGCTATGTTTCCTGTTAACTAGATTTTTCCCAATATTCTCTAATCACCTTGTACCTCTCTTCCTGATTCTAATTACTAGAGCTTTGTGTATGATAACAAGCACTTCAGTTCACAAGTGATTGCAGTGTTTTGAAGTGAACTACTCCAGAAACTTTCAATTACCTTTTAAGTTCTGTATACCAACTCGTGACTTTGGCTTACTTATTTGATGGAAATACTGTCACCCTGAAGCTGTGGGAAGCAAAGGGGACTGTTTGAGTGGCAGCAGAGCATTTTTGTCAGCTGGAAGAGGCAGATCTGAATATGACCTTCAGCTGGATGCTCTTAAGCTTGATTGGGATATGGAAATTACATTCTCTGTCTCTGGGAAGAGAGGAGATGCAGTTTAAACTACTCTTAATGATCTTTCCAATGTTTTTGGTTTTTTTTTTCCCTTCACACACACACCCCTCACTTTCCCAGAATCTAATATAGTAAGGGAATATTTAAGGAATTGACTTTCCCAATGTATTGGTTGCCCAGCTGTATCTTTCCATCTGTGCTGTGAGCAAGATGGAATGATTAATTCAATCCTTTAATAGCATGTGGTCAGATAAAAGGTGTTGGAATTCACTAACAGTAGAAGTAGAAGCTGTAAAGGTGTTATTGGGGATTGTGATACAATATATCCTGTACTGTCTAGGAATATGATGATACTGTCAATACTGTCTTGAAAATAAAAATTAATATATTTTGTCTTTTGAAAGGCATAGATCACAGTGCAAAGTATAAAGTGTTTTCTGTTGTCTTTTTCCTCTGGTGAGATGCTAAAATGCAGGTAGCAATATTTTGCTTTTGGTTTGGATTTCTCGTTTGACTATAAGTAGATCAGTCTTTCCAGTTTTACCATAAGTAACGAGATCCCTCTTTGCTTCAGTTTCTGCATATGAAAGTGCTGATGAATCATAGAATCATCGAATCATTTAGGTTGGAAAATTCCAACAGTTAACCCACACTGCCAAGTCCATGACCAAACCATGTTCCTAAGTGCCACATCTACATGTCTTTTAAATACCTCTGGGGTGGTGATTCAGCCGCTTCCCTGGGCAGCCTGTTCCAATGCTTGACAGCCCTTTCAGGGAAGAAACTTTTCCCAATATCCACTCTAATCCTCCTCTGGATCAGCTTAAGGCCATTTCCTCTTGTCCTGTCACTTGTTACATGGGAGGAAAGATCTACCCTCTCCTTGCTAAATCCTCCTTTCAGTAGTTGTAGAAAGCTATAAGGTCAGCCCTGAGTCTTCTTTTCTCCAGACTAAGCACCCCCAGCTCCCTCAGCTGCTCCTCATCAGACTTGTGCTCTGGACCCTTCCCCAGCTCCATTGCCTTTCTCTGGACATGCTCCAGGCATTTCAATGTCTTTCTTGTAGTGAGGGGCCCAGAACCGAGCACAGGATTCAAGGTGAGGCCTCAGCGGTGCTGAGTACAGGGGCACAGTCACTGCCCTGATCCTGCTGGCCACACTATTGCTGATACAGGCTAGGATGCCATTGGCCTTCTTGGCCACCTGGGCACACGGCTTATGTTCAGATGCAGACAACCGGGATGCCCAGGTCATTTTCTGCTTTTCAGCCACTCTGCCCCCAGTCTGTAGTACTAAACAGGATTGTTCTGACCCAAACTCAGGACCCAGCACTTGGCCTTATTGAATCTCATATCACTTGTCTTGGTCCATCAGTCCAGCCTGCCAAGCTCCATATGTAGAGCCTTCCTGCCCTCCATCAGTTCAACACTCTCACCCAACTTGGTGTAATCTGCAAACTGGCTGAGGGTGCGCACGATCACCTCATGCAGGCCATTGTTAAAGATGTTAAATAGGACTGATGCCAATACTGAGCCTTGGGGAACCTCGCTTGTTACTGGCTACCAGACACACTCTGGCCATGGCCATCCAGCCAGGATTTTACATAGCAAACAGTGTGCCTGTCCAAGCCATAAGCAGTCAGTTTCTCCAGGAGAATACTGAGTCTCAGCATTCTGAGTTTCAGCAAATGCTGAATATCTGACTTTCCACATTTTCTGAACTTCGGGCACTTTAAATGTTCTCCAGACTTCAAGGTTTATGATGGAACCTTTCTTCCCTGCAAGGTGTGGGGACCTTCTCCTTCTCTTCCTTCTCCTTCTCCTTCTCCTCCCCTCCTTTTTCTTTTTCTTTCTTTTTCTTTTTCTTTTTCGTTTTCTTTTTCTTTTTCTTTTCCTTTTTCTTTTCCTTTTTCTTTTCCTTTTTCTTTTCCTTTTTCTTTTCCTTTTTCTTTTCCTTTTTCTTTTCCTTTTTCTTTTCCTTTTTCTTTTCCTTTTTCTTTTCCTTTTTCTTTTCCTTTTCCTTTTTCTTTTCCTCTTTATTTCTTTTCCCCTTTCCCCTTTCTTGGCTCTCTTTGTTGTGAAATAACCATCATTTACAGTTTTCTGAAATTCAGTTTCTGCACTGCAGTTCATTATGACATTTACTCAGTTTGTAATGGACTGACAATGGCATCACACTTTGCTGATTCATATTTTCTTCATAATTTCAAACTCACTGCCATTACCCTGGTTTTTGGTCAGAACTATAACCCAAATGCCAGTTTTTCATAGTTAGACATGAAATTTTAAAACCTTAGGAATTATGTGCCACATTTTTTGCAGACAACTGTCAAGTTTTTTGAGATTTATGGGATGTGGTCTTTCCAAGGAACAACCTTTTCTAAGATTACTCACATTTAGTTTTGTTTTTTATTTATGGCTTCTTCACTGAATTTATGAGCATGATTTGAAGGAATACTATATTGTTGTGGGACTTTAGTGAGAGGGATAAGTGTCTTTAAATGGAAAATATTTGGTTAAAATGAAACTTTCCCTGTTAAATAGGGAATCACACTTGGGAAGGCTTTTGTATGCTCGGGGTATACAAGAGAGAGCCAGGACTTGAAATGGTTTCTTACATCCAGAGGGATGTAAAGCATTTTCAGATGCAGCTGCATCTGCTCGTTAGCTGTTTGGGAAATCTTGGAGCCTAGACAATCTTTGGTTCCTGGTAGAGAATGAAAAAAAATTCTGATGTCTCAAACTTCTGCAGGATGGGAAAATACATTCTGCAGCTACTAGACTATGCAGAGCTATTTCCATTACCCCTATTTAAATCTCCTGGGATAAGCTCCTCTTTTTCATCTCTCATTTCACAACAGGAAAAAAATATAATTACATGATGACATGACTTGAAGAGCATTGGGAAGTTTTACATAAAATGACATTGCCCAAGGTATTGCAGAGTTACATTTGCCCAGAGGGAGGGAGTATGGGAGTAAGTATCAGTAAATCTGTTCAAAAGATAATCAGATGCTTTTTCTTGATTTAAAGATACACCTGTATATAACTTCCCTATCTTTAGTGTGACTGGAGTGAAGAAGAAAGCCAAAGAGTAAGACTTAATAGGTAAATATATATAAAAGGAATGAAAGATAAGCAGAGCAGAGAATACAAATGGAAAAATCTCCTTCTTTATTCTTGTGATAGTATTTTCCCATGTAAAAAATGATATGGGTAAATGGAGCCTTTAAATATATGCATATGTAGGGAAGATTAGTTTCTTCTTGGAGCTAGCATCGTGTTTCTTCTCCTGATATTTTTAACAAATCCAGTAATCTTTCATATGCAGGCTGTGTCTGTTCAGTATAGTGTAAGGAATTAGTGGGATTTCTTCATATTATTGCAACAACCGTTCTGGCCTTATTTCACAAAACCCCACGTTAGATTTTTGTGAAGTGCTTTTTGTGATTGAGGCTGGGACTGCTCACGTATCGATCACTGTCACTGAGCTGACTTAGTGCTTGTCTGTGACAGTAAAGATGAAAAGCCAGGGCCTCTAAATGCGGGGGCTGAGAACAGAGCAACAGACGATGTGAACCAGTTTGGTTTATCATGAGTTCTTCCCTTTATTATCTCAAAATGTCAGGTTATATAGAGTTCAGATAGTTTACAAATTCAGGTGCTTTTTAATTGGTACGCAAAGTAAAAAAAATTCAAAACAATTCAGTCTTAAAACGGCTACTATGATTACAATATAACTATGTTATCTAAAATCAAACTAAAAACACTTTAATAAAAATTGTTGCTGCGCCACAGGTCTTGATACTTCAACATAGGCCCAAAATCTGAGGCCTAACTGAAATAATTCAAAGCTCATCCATCAGACAATCAGGCCCCCGCTCCCTCAAAAATTCTGCTCCATGACAGGGCTGTCCCCACGCCTCTCCTGTCCAGCTTTGTGGCAGCAGAGCCCTCCCTTCCAAGTGAAGGCTGTGTTTCATGGCCTCATCCAAGTCCTCTGTTGGCATCTGTCCCAACACAAAATAATTCTGCAGTGGAGCAAAATGTGCCATGTGTGGTGCAAAATGTGCCATGTGTGGTGCAAAGCCAGTGGGTAGTCAGGTGCCAGGCATTTTTGCACAAGTTTGTCAATATGTAGTATCAGCTTTTATCTGAAATATCCCTAAGACTAGTGTTTCTCCAGAAAAATAAACAAACAAACAAATGAAAGCTGTCTTAAGCCAGGAATAGCAAGAATATTTAAGACAAGGTCTATTGTGATGGCAGAAGTTGCTCAATGTCTGTTGGGAACTTGCAGAGCCATAATTTCACTAATATAACTTGCACTTGTAGATCTAAGACAGCTTTTCCATCTCATGATTCCTTCTCTATCACCCCATGTCCCTCCCAGGGATCAAGTGCTCTCCTTTTCCTACACATTCAGTTGGGAACTTTACTCTCAAGATCAGATTGTGGGCAGACTTGTATTCCTGATGAATTTTTAGCAGATTTTAATACTGCACTGTGGTATTTTCCATCTGACTGATTTGTATAATGGTGTGTTCAATCTATCTATTTGGCACTCGTGAAAAAATAGATTCAAATATTTTACCTTTAGATGAATTTTGGCAAAAAGAACAAAGTACTCAGGAATGTCAAACGTGTCCAGAAGTGAGATTCAGGACTTGGGAACAGCACCCTCTCATCTACTTTTGCTTTCTTTTACCTTAGGGCAGCTCCATATTTGTTAGGATCAAATTTCCTAATATCTCTGCCAAAATCAGCCTGAACTTGTATTGTAAAAAGCTCAGTTATATGCTTCATCAAACTATTTTTCAATGCAGCCTTATTTCCCATTGTCTGAGAGAAAGACAATTCAGAAATGGCAAGAAAACTTCCCAAATTAACAATCCTCTTTAGTTATTTCCATTCTCATCCTCGTCTTTCTTGGGGAAGAGGGATTAACATTCAGCTTTTTTTCTGTGTATAATCAATGACCCTGATGCAAAAGGTCTGCATAGTGCTTATTGGAGGAAGAGGTTATTCACAGTCAGAGTGAAGACAGCATAAATCAGTTTGGAAAATTACCGTCTCTATTATTTTTGAAAACTGCAGTTATCTTTTTCTCCATTTATCCCTTCTGCCAGATCTAGCAGCATCACAGAGTCCAAGACCAACATTACCAAGCATCCTATTTGACAAATAAAGCAAAAGCACTCAGGCTCCAGTCAAAAGATGTGTGAAAATGCGTCTTCCCTTGGCTCTTGCAACCAGGCAGGACTTCTTCACTTGCAAACACACCAGCCATATGCTCTGAAAAACAGGGCACTGAAAATAAATGTGCAAGTGCAGAGGAAATATTTTTTTGATTACTTTGGCAATAGCTGTAGCTTACTTTTCTAGCAGTCTGTAGATCAGTGCCTTGACTTTCCCCATGAAAATGGTTGATTTGCATCAAGTAAGTAGCAAGTCCTCACTGGGGTCCTTTTTTGGCCTTGAGGACAATATCACCATGCAGAGATTTCTGATTAGAATGTATTAGATTGCTTAGAACTGTATCTCTTTCACCTAGAGGTGGGGGGAAGGTGAAGAGAGGGGGGGAAAGGGGAGTGAAGCACTTGAAAATGACCCCATCTTGACCAAAAAACCTTTTTCCCGTGGCTTTTTTTTTTTTTTGAAAGTCTAATACTTCCTTCTGCTTTCCCTTCCACGCCTTGCTTTCCACACACACTTCTCCCTTTATCTGCATTTATGCTGTCTTTCCAAGAATCTCTAGAAGAAGTGCAGATAGGTGTGTCAGGCAAATGAAATTTTTAGTGTAGCTTTCCACTCCCCTTCCCACTGTTGCTAGAGAGATCTCTTCCCACAGGTCTTGGATTTTTGAGAGCCAAAAACTCTTGTTCCGGACAGCTGCCTTACTCAGGGTATTGTTATTTTTCTTTAGCAAAAATATTTATTTCAGGCCAATGCTGGCACCATAACTTTCATTTTACTACTGCAACAGTTTATCTTACATTTTTTTCTAATATGTGGGGGCTTTTTTTACTATAGTTAGGTCTTGCTGTGGATACTCATGCTCCAAACTTGTGATATGGGACTCTAATAATGCCTGTTGTTATCGAATACCTCCCAAGGTTCCACAATGTGTTCATGAGTTGGAAAAACAAGAGGAAAATGAGCTGTTCTGCTCGTTTGTAGTATGATTTTCACATGTGTTAAATGACATATTTAGGAACAAGTCCTGGAATGGATTTTGGGAGCTTGTATCTCAGTTTTCTGTGAAGGGCTTGTCATCCTGCCTGCAAATGTTATCACTTCATTCCTATAAGCAAGCTGGCATGCTTATCAAAAAGCTAAACAAATGTTATAAATTTAGAGCAGCCTTAAATTTGGTTGTTTTTTTTTAAAGTTGTTTTCATTGGCAATTAAAAAAAAAATCATTAGTCTGGCTCAGCAGATGTTTGCTGCTAACTCTGAAGAAACGTCACTTGTTCCCGTGTTGACAGTGTCAGGAAGGGATGAGTATACACATTAGCTCCTTAGCTGGCTGAGCACTCTGCTTCTCTAGTTGGTGTATCTTCCAGTTCCTCTGCTTTTGTGTCGTTTGCTGCCTGGCTGCACTTTGGCCATTTGTCCAGGCTTTCTGGATATGTGGAGCCTTGGCTGGAGTTACAGCACTGGTTGGGTTCCCAGGTATTTAGGCAGCCCAGACAAATTGCTGTGGCTGTGTGGGAGCTCTGCTGTGCTGTGGAAATGTCCACTTCATGGGGCACAGGCTGTGCATGCATTTCCCTGAAATACAGCCATGGAACCTCTGTGAGTTTCCAGAATTGGTAAGTCTGAGTTGTTGTTTCATGCTGTTGGCATGCAGCATTTCAGGCTCTGTGTGTGTCTTGTGCATCGGTTAAACAAGAAACTTCATCTTCTGTGTGCCAGGGGTTTGGCTGTGGTTTTGTCAGTAATTGTTACCGGTCGTATTCCCTGTCAGTGCCTGCGTGGGAGCCATATTAAATTAGGTCTTCCCCAAGCTGTTGAAATTCTTACAGCCATGCTGCTTTACCATTAATAGCACCTTGAGATACTTATGAGTTTGTAGGGCAAGGGACACATTTCCATGGTTTGGTTCCTCCTGCTGTTCTGGTTCTTCAACACCTTTCTCTTCTCATGAGTAACTCCAGGGCCAGCCTCTCTCCGATACCTCAATTTCCTCATGATTCCTAACAAAAGCTGGGAGGCTTGTGGCCTATCTGATGGAAAACTCCAGTTGTGTTTGGAAACAGAGGCTCTCCCTGGACAGATAAGTCTCCCTTACACAACGCTCCCAGCCATTCGGTGTGTGTTGGAGCTGCTGGCCGTGTGCCTGTGGATCTGCATGTGTGCATGGCAGCTGTTCATCAGCCCGATGGCCTCCACTGCTGAAACCAGCAGGATACCTTTGCACAGAAGGACTAGTCGGGCTGGTTGCCACCTACCTGGTTTCCAGCCTTGAAGGCCTTCGATCTTGACTGCATATTGATGTTCATTGGGAAGGCGATTGGAGGCAGCACTGGCAGAAAAGGTTCTGGTGTGCAAATTTGGGAAGACGGTTTGCATTTGGAAAAATCATCTGCGCAGGCTTAGGACAGGCCTTAGGCACACACAGTTTGTCTGGCTTATCTGTCAGGATTTGAGTACCTAAATTGCCTTCTGTTTGGTTGGTCCTGGAATGGTATTTGAATCCAGACCCTGTTTACCTGGTTTCTGCCAAACCAGAATTTTAGGGAGATGTTTCTGTAAGGCACACAAAAAAGGCTGTTGCTGAAAGCTGCGTGGGCTCCCCAGCAGTTTACTGATTGCCTCTCAGAGTGGAAAATGAATTATTTTTCTACATCTGCTTAATGGCTATAATCTCAATATCGCCACAGTATAAATTAGGGAAAAAGAATCAGAATATTTTGCAATAGGAAAAACTACTCAATAATTCTGTGGTACACTGAGCTATATGATTTCTTTAATCCAACAAGAAGAACTCGATTGTGCCTTGTCCTGTGATGTTAGACAAGGACTGGAAATTACAGTTTGCCCTCTTTTCCTCATTCAGTGTTGCTATACAGGAATGGCTCCAAATTTGGATCTCGTTATTCAGTCATGAAACTAAATATTCATTGTTGGTTCTTTTCTTTTTTTTTTTTTTCCATCTGTGCTTCTGCCAGTTACCTTCAGGCCTAATATTTGCATGTAAATTATTCAGTTATAGGAGGAATGAAAAAAACCCAAAACTGTTGGGATTTGTCTGTGGGGATCTCTCCAGCACAAATGCCACCAAAGTTCCTGCACTGAGTGGCCAGTTCAGGAGGTACAGGCAGGCCCCAGCATGGCACCTCACAGGTGGACACTGACCAGCTCTTTGGATGCCTTCACCAGCGCTCAAGCCTTGCCTGATAAGCACTGGAGACTGATTCAGACAATCTGAATTCTACCCTTGGCCTTCAATGTCTTAAAAAGAAGGTTAATGAGGAAATTATTGTAAAGATATTATATTTTAATGTCCACATGACCCATAGTGTGCCACCATGCAGATGCTGGATTAGTAGGCTAGGAGATGGAACTTTGTAAAAATTTGATGCAATTTGCTTTTAATAAACTTTTTAATAATCTTTTCTTCTTTTTTTTTTCCTTGGCCACAAGCACAATGTGCTGTAAAGGTTACAGAATACCAAAACAAGCTACTCTGAAGGGAAGCTCTTCTTCTGAGGTTTGCGTCATCTGTGTTCAAATAGTGCATTTCTGCAAAAAAAGAAGAAAGCTTAATGCCTCTGTTTTGCTTTGGCTGCTTCAGTCATCAATTTGGCTACTCATCCCTCCCCCAGAGCTGAGTTTTTGCTGGCAGGAACTGGTCATTGATACGGAATTTGTCACTGATATGGGTCTGCAGACTGTCTTATGTCTCTGTGGTCTTGGGAGCTGCAGAAGCATCCTGACAGCTCTGTCGCAGAGTCCCTTGAAAATTAGTATTTTTAAAAATTACAGAATTGCCTTACATTCTTTGTAGTATGGAATTTTTGTGAGGGTGTCTCTGTACATGGGAGTTATTTCTGATCAGAGATAAGTACGTGTAAAAGCAAAATAATTATTTTTAAATAGCCTCATATTGGGACATAATAATAAATCTGCCTTATTTTTCTGTTTTAGAGTAATCCACTTGAAAAGTAAACAGGTTTATGTAATCTAAATACATTGGAATGCAGGCAGAACCTGCAGCCTGAGAGAAGTTTCTCTCAAACATTGATGTGATAAAGCAGCACCTAAAGAGTGCAGGTTGGTTTCTTTGAACAAAAAGGGAAATGAGCAGCTACTGCTTGATTAGGGGATTTCATTAGCAAAGAGCTGTACTGTTCTGTGTCCCACAGAGAGATCACTGGCATTAGCCTCTGTGCTTGAGATCAGTATCTACCTCCTTACCAGGAGCAGAGGGAGAAAGAGAACTGGGGTGGTTTAAATGAGGTGCAAGAAATGCCAGAGGGAACCTCTCTGGGCATTGCAAAGCCGGTGGGTCTCCACTGCCTCCTGCCTGGGGGACTGTGAGCCTCCAACTGCACCCAGCTCAACCTCTCGCACAAAATAAACCAGTATCTGCTGAAAACCAGGCTGAGCCCAGGTCTGCTTTGAACATTTCAGGCTGAGTTTCCTTCATGGGTGTTTCAGCACTGAAAGGTGGGTGTACTGCAAACTCCTCATGACATTGGAGTTCTAGTGGGAACACTAAGAAACTACCTTTCACTGGAGTTACCCCAGAGCCTGTATTTGATCTTGACCACTTTTGTTGACATAAATACTAGCTGTGTCTCGTTTGAATGGAGATTCATTTTACATTAAGCTGACTTGATAGAAACTGTACACATTTTTAGAATTAATAACAAGAGTTAATTGAGGAATCATTTTCTTCCTGGCCCCCTCCCCTCCCTGATGTGTTTCAGTATTTCTCTTTGCATTTCCCATTTTGACTGAAGTCAGTGAATAGACTGAGATGTGCCATGCAGTGTTGTGTCTATTCAAAACCATACTATGTGGAAGGTGTATACTGTACCTCTTGTAAATAAAACAGATAATGGCCACTTATCAGTGTGTCTGCAGCCCTCATTTCTCTCTCCCTGGCTGCTTTCTTAGGTCCTTGGAGCTAGATGCTACAAGCAGGCCTGTTTTAAACCTCTCTGTAATATAGGATCTCACAGAATGCATTTTTACAGTGGAGTCTTTAAGCGGCCATTAGGACCAAAAAATGATCCTTTTCTTTGCAGTCACCATAAACAGGATAGGACTGGACATCTTCTTTCGTCTGCTAAATTGTGTCCTCTGCTAAGAACCACTTCACCACAGTGATACCTGTCAGCTCTTCTGACTTCCCATTTTTCTTTCATGTCATTGCCCCTTCCCCAGTCCTGACTGCTTTGTCTCCTTTTCTGTCATTAATTTTCTTAAGCGAATTAATTTTGCATTAAAATGTGACTCCTTATTTAATAGGTAGGTATAGGAGTGCAGTAATGGAAATGAGGGGCAGCACCTGTATGCAATGTGAAATCCAAATGTCAGGTCAGCAGTATGGTGGGAGGCAAGTAGCAAGAGAGGCATGGGGAGGCAGAAGAGGAAGAGAAGGTACTCGGGCCCACAAGAATGCATTTTCTCTTGAGGAGATTTGCACCTGTGAGCATTTAATTTAGAGTTTGTGATTAGAAGTATTTTTGGTGGAAATTGCAGGGCTGCTAATAACTAAATTGAAGCCCCTTAAGAAAGCTCCAGGTGAAATTTTATTTAGCTTGAATTATATATGTCGGGACACCTATGGGCACGGATATCACTGTAATTGGAGTTAACCTTCAAATACCTGCCAACAGTTCCTGCTCTGCATGGATGGGAAGAACCAGGTTATTACCTGAAGAGGACAGAAATTCATGTTGAATCATGATGGAAAGAACTCTGTATTTCAGAAAAGATGAAATCTGGGTCCTTTTTGAAGTTGCTGTGAAGAAAGAAGCTTGTATCAGTGTTAGTCCTGTGTTTCATGACTATGTGAAATACGAGTTTGTGTTGTACAACAAAGCAATCCCTTAAAACCCTAGAAATCAAAATAAAAAGTCCTTTGATAGACGAAAATCGGCATCTTTTTTAGATGTTATAGATGTAGATATATATATAGATATATATATATAGTTATAGATTTGTTATCTATAGTGTTGCCTACGGACACTGCACCACAGCAAAATGAAGTATTCAGTATCATTTTCCCTGTGCAAATACCTCATGGCTTCTATTCTAAGACAAATTAGAAATTCACCTTGGTCACCTAAGAACCACATGGTGCTTCACGTGAAACATTCTCCGCCTTGTCAAAGAAATGTAATTGATATTAGACCTAATTCATGCCTTTCCCAAGCAGTTAAATTATAATGCCTTTGCTCTGCTTTGGCTGTAGGACTCCCTCCACAGTGGGGAGATGCCCTGCACAACCTGCTCCCAGTGTGAGAGCTTGTAGTTGGAATGGCAGCTGCTCTGCAAGGGCCATTCCAGACATTTCTTGGCTCAGTTGGCAGGCTAAGGGCTACCTGGGGGGTGCAGGAGACATAGGCTGTGTCTAAGCCATCCCTGTAGCAGGGGGAGTTTGGGAGCATCCCCTGCCTGCTGGGCTGTGTGGGGAGCCCTTGGAGTGGAGGTGGAGTGAGGCTGACAGTGGGTGTTGGGGATGCTGGCTCCTGTGGGAAAGGGTTGGTGTGGGTGGGAAAAGCAGGTGGGGGTTTTCATGCAAGAAAATTGCTTCCTCCTTCCTTTGGGGCTCAGGGCGCTGTGATTTTCAGAAGGAAGGGTGCTAAGTTATGCAGGGAAATTAGGCCAGGTGGTGTACTTTTGATGGCTCACTTTTGACTGAGATCTTTCCTCCATGTTACTAGCAGAGCCCAGCCTTTTATCATTCAAGAAGTTTTCAGGAAATCAGGCTGCCAATTCAATTTTTATCCCTGTACACATAAGAGTAAGCCATCCCTGAGCTGACGTTACTTGCGTCACCTTGCTCAGTAACAAAGTTATGGTGGAAATTTTAAAGGTCAGATGACTGCAGGATGATGAAATGCATGCAAATAGAAATGAGAAAATTTCTGAAGTGGGTGTTTGCTTTTCGTGTCCTCAACCTCAGTCTTTCGTGAACTGTTAATACTGGAAAATTATAGTGCAGTAAATAATGGTGGATGTTCCACAGTTTTTATTTCCATACAGAGTTTGCTTCTGAGATTGTTTGCTGACCTGGCTTGGCCTTGGTCTGTTAAGTGTACACTCTTTAAAATGCATCTCAACTTCTTAATCGTGTTACTATTGTGAACTAACCTTGTGTTGTTTCTTTTTCCTCATATAGTTTTCCCTACACAAAATGGAAAGGTTGCTATAGTGACTGGAGGCACTAAAGGAATTGGTTACCAAACTGTGAAGCATTTGGCAAGACTTGGCATGCATGTGATAATAGGTAAAGTCATTATTTTCTTGATATATCTTTTGTTTCAGAAAGTATTTTTTTTCTTCTAAGGAGTATTTTCTCTCCAGCATAAGTAAGAATATGTAAGGGGAATGTAGGAGAGAGTTTTGTTAGCATTTATCACAAATAAAGATTGATTTATGTTTTGCTTTGCAAGTTCTTAAAAAAATAGTGGATAGGATTTTTTTTCTGTAGAACTTGGAAGAGTTGTACTACCTTAGATAAGAAGTAAACAATAAAAAAACCTGAAAATATGAGTTTCACAAAAATATTTTAGTTTCTTGTTAATGGGGATGGATTATGCATCAGCGTTAGGGTGTACATGTTCATTAAGAGGAAAACAAATGAAAGCCTTGAAGGAATATTACCGTGTTTAGTGGGGGATGATCTGTGTTTTAAGGGCAGAGGAAACCCTTATAACTTCATTAGTGTAAAAATTACACATTTGCTTCTCAGTCTGTGACTGTAAGAGGCCTCTGTAGGGGAGACAAGGGAAAAAATACCTTGAGATTCAGTTGTGTCAGTCTGAGACAGACCAGGCAATTCCCCTTCTGGAGGTGCCTGTTTCTCTCCATTGCAAATAAAGAGTTTATAAGATTAGAGTGAGACATTTGAAGTCAGGTGGATTTCTCTACGAACTCAAAAACTGTCCTGTGTGTACCATTTCTTCTCTCTATCACAGACCCTATTTAGGAGACTCTGTATTTTTTAAAGCTTTCTCTATTACACGTATATGTTTATGCACTAATATATCTACTAAATCAGAATGTAACATAATGAATACCTACATGTTTTAAATGCTACATTTTCTCACTTCGTCTTTCTTTAACTAGATTTTTACCTAAACCGCTGTAACTTTTATTCCATAGAGTCACTGAAGATTGCTGTTTCGTTGTATACTATCAACCCAGTGATGCCATTTTGTTCAGCTTTTATACAGAATGTGCTCTCTCTAAGGCTTTGTATACATAGCTTTAGAAAAAAACCAAACCCACTCCAAGCAATGGACGAGACCATAGTAGCCATGTGCTTTCAGTGTGCAGTCAGAAACACCAATGGAGTTGTCCTGCAGTCATACAGGTGAAACGTGGAACACCACTTACTCGTACATGTTTTAATAGATGTGTCAAACCCAAGCGTCTGCAAAATGCAAGTAGAAGCTGCTTCATGTAGCTAAATACTAGATGTTGCTAATGTAGCTGGATGTAGCTAATGATGTCAGCATTAATATTTCAACTAAATTGCTTTTCATCTTTAAGGTGGACTGCAAAAATGTACTCACTGGGAAAACAAAAAGGATAATTTTGTTCTCTTTGCATAGGGTTGTGGAAGCATAGAACATTCTTTTTTTAAGTTTTATTTTGTATCATTTAAAGTTTATGGTATTCCATGTAACAAAATTCACTGTGAGAGTTTTAGGAGTGGAAAGGTGAAGTTTGGGTCTAATCTCTAAATAAACTGAATTTTTTCAACTCACAATCACTCCCTCATAAATTTCATTCACTCACACTCACACCTGTACTCTCATAGGCACCAAGATGTGTGAGCTCATGTGGTCTTGTGAGCATCACTTGAGTATGGGAAAAGGTCACACCAGCTTCTGAATCCTTACCCCATCTATGAGGTTCTTCTTGGCCAGAAATGACAGGCTAGTTTATGGTCAGAGCTGCCAGAGAGGTCATGCAGTCTCCTCCTCTGGAGGTATTAACAGTTCATCTGAATGCAACCCTTTGCTACTTGTTGTAGGTGAAGCTGCATTACCAGGGGGATTAGACAAAGCTCCCTTCCAACCACAACCATTCTATGATCTTTTATATTGCTCAGCAGCTCTCAGCACATTTTTCCTTGTCTGCAATATGTAGGCTCTGTCTATAGCCTATTTTTAGGGTGGGCTAACAGGAAAATTAATGGTATGGGTATTGTGCTGTAACCTGGATGTTATTCTCCTGATGGCAAAGTGCATGGTCATCTGCTGGCTGGTCTTCTGTGCTGTGGCCTTGACATGCACAACACAGGAACAGTGTCCTCTAAATGTCTTTTGTTTGTCAATATTCTTTTAACACTTTGCTCTTTCTTTTGGTGCTTACAAACACATGCACTTCCATTCATTCTACAATATGATCAATCTTACTATTTGCGCTACGAATCTCTACAAATGTAAATTAATGAAATTAATTATAGGAAGCATTTGATGAGTAAGATTTCCAGCTGATTCATTTCTTCCAAGCAAACTCTGACCTAAACACTGAGCCCTGTGAGTCACAACCGTCTTCTTTGCCTCCGAAATTCTTCAGACCAAAGCAGCCCTGTCAGTAGAATGGATAGTCCCAGGCGCTTTTCCAGCTGCAAGATCATAACAGTCTCAAAGGCACATTAAATGCAATGACCTTCCATCCTTGTTCCTCACTGTTGGGCCCAAGTGTCCAGAGTATGTTTAAAATATCTGCTGGTGCATTGGCGTGCGTTAGCACATTCAGCTTCAGGCCACACAAGGCTCAAATAAGACAGCAAGTGTGCTCAAGCTTTCTCCTCTACAAATGTTTTCACCCTATGCTTGTATATAGACATGAACTTCTGTGAAAAGGTGTGGATGTGAAGTGAATTTGGGCTTGCAAGAGACACGCACATGTGGCTTACAGTCAATCATCCTCAATCACTGAATGCTTGTTTCCCATTATAGGAACTGTAGCAATAAAGGATGATATCCCTGCAGCAGGCAAATGAGTCAAGCCTGAATGTCTGATGTGAAAAATGATTCACCATTTGTGATGGATATGATTTTGATTCAGTTTGACATTTTAGAGGAGTAAATATTTGAAGCAACCTACTTTTAAATCCAATCCACCAATGGAATGGGGAAAGCAAATAAGTAGAAAGCATTTTACCCTGTGGAACGTGAATAGACACTGTCTGAAAGGCAGTATGTTCACTCAGAGCCTTTACAGCAAGTGGTTTCATAGTTCTTTTCCACCTTCTTCCTTTCCAGTCCCAGCACTGGTGCACAAGACTCCATTCTCCCACTGATGTTTTCCCTCTGCAGGTGCTGCTCACCCTGCCCTCAGCCTCTCCCTGGGAAAGAGGTTGTGATGAATGCTGAAATGATGAAAGTAATTTTCTGTGTGTTTGTTTGATAGATTTCATTGAGGCTTTTTGCCAGGCTGCTTTTCCCAGTAGCTTTACTCACAGACAGCAGGGCTTTTACTTCAGGAAAATCTCATGGCAGACAGCAAACCCCTGGTAGGGAAAACTGATGGCTGTGGTAAGTCTTCAGAATCAAGCCACACAGGGAGTTCTGCACCCTCCTATGCTTTACTGCTTGATAAATAAACCTGCAATATAATTTTCAGAGAGAGAAGGTAAATGACACACTATATTCAGCAGTGACTGATATGGAGGGTAGTGTTTTGTGTGCACTTAAAAATAAATACATGGTCTTCACAATGAGAACACAATGAGGAAATCAAGATATCCTGGGCATTTCTATCACCTCCCCCAGCCCCAGGCATAAAACTTAGTAGGTTCAGCTCTGGTTCAAGGTGTTTGCCACAGTTTTGTAAGTCTCAATTTAGACTGACAAAAAGCATAAACTCTGAATATTCCTTCCATCCTTTATCACAACTTTTTAATTTCATGAGGATTCTGTGAGTGCATGTTAAAATTGTTGACTCAAAAAAAGAGTCTCAATTTGGTTTTTTTCTTTTTTTTTTTCTTAGTACATTAGTAAAAGAAGGCTGATAAAATGTGTGATAACATCTAATATAGAAGTTTTGATAATTCTATCTGCAAATGGTGAAAGAAAATCAAAGGATTTGCACCTTTACAATGTTACACATATGCTGCTTGGTATAAAACACCAGATTCAGGACAGAGTAATGAGTATTTAATGTCTGAGTATATCAGTGTCATGGGTTTCTAAGACAGGCTCACACTTTGAAGGAAGCAATCTCATTATATTTACATATATGCCTATGTATTCAGGTGACTTATTTGAACTCCTCAGTTTTGTCTTGAGCCCTGCAATTTTGACATAAATAAATGTACTTCCATCACCAGATTCAGCACTTCTGTGTGGCCTCCGTAAGCCCTGCTGGAGATCAAGCAAGAGATATTTCTGTAACCTCTTTTATTCCCATTAATTTCCAATTTTCAAGCTGGATTCTCTGCACTGTGGATCAGACAATTCTTATATTGTACAGTACTACAAAGTGACTTTAGAGGGATAATTAAATCCTATCACGAGGGTGCAATTGTTCATTTTCAAAGACAGTTTGATTTAATTTCAATTACTGAAAATTTCTATGGGTTACTTTAATAGTCTTTTTTTAATATACATAGATCTGTGAGATGCTTGGGTTATTTATTTTTTTTTTTCTAGAAAAATGTTTATCTTTCTAATTTCAGCCAGGTTTTTTTAGGCCTGAATGAGTTCTAGAGTTAGTCAGGAAGCGTCAAAATTTTACCAACCTATAAAAAGTGGGTGATGATTTCTTTTTTCTGTATGAGCATAAAGGAAATGCATGCAGATTGCTTTATAATT
>VZTN01026429.1:2260-44858 GCA_013400515.1 Erpornis zantholeuca
ATGTAAGAAGCCCTTAGGGACCATTTATAAACTTTTTTTATTAACTCTGTGATGATTTAAAGCCGCATTTTAACCAAGGTAGCCTGGTTCTAGTTAGTTATTTATTCATATAAGTCCTAATCATGTTTGAATTGTATTGAGCAAAATGCCTTAATTAAACTTCTGACAATTAGTTCCATGGGCTAATTTTATGCCACACAAATAGCTATTTCTTATCAGGCTTATTTTTATAGTCTTTTTTATTGTCACTGAATATGTTTCTCTTTTTGTTCTGTAACAATGCTATGCTCTACATAGCAATACTAATCCATAGTGTTATATAAATCCAGTAATTTGTGGCCTTTAATTGGGATATTTATGTCACTATAGGCAGCTTCAAAAGTAAATGCTTCATCATCCTTATAGTTCCTTCTGTTAAGCTCCTGGAAGCATTATGTGTGAAGTACTTTTATCTTTATTTACAAAAGCAGAACCAAGTTTATATGCTCACCGTGTCAATTCATGTCAGGAAGTTGAATATATTTGTAACCATTCTCCAACATTCTCCAGCAGTAGAACCAATTCTCCAGCTTGTAGACCGAAGAGTTTGTGCTTGTATTTTTAAACAGAGGTACCACAAAAGCTGATTTTTTGAAATGGTCCTCTGCCTGTACTTGCTCCCAAGCCAAACCTCAGAGCTGTTAAGAAAGATGCCAGTTAGCCCAAAACAAAAACACAACAGGGAAGACTTGAACACTGCCATGAGTTAATGATTTTTTTTTTTTGGCCCTGGCCTGTTTAAAGTTGGCTCGTGCATGATTAGGTGAAGAGAATAGATTCTGACCTTCACCTTGACAGAAAGACAGGATTTTATCCATGACTACCAATGCAAGAAAGGTAAAATAAGGGAACAAAGGATGAAAAGCAGTCTGTTGCTGTGGTTAAGAACAGATCTGGCTTTCCCTTGAGACAAGGGCCATGAGCCCTGCAAGGAAAAAAAGTGCAGCTGGATGTAATTGCTAAAATGGGTGCAATCAAGAGAATTGGCTGGGAAACAAAGAGAACAGGAGGATATTATTCCTTTATCCCTGGTTTAAAAGCTTCCCAGTATAGGAAGGCTGAGTGGTTGAAGTGAGAGTAGCTACTTCCTTCAGAAGATCCTTAAGTGCTTTGGCTGGAGTCACATCAAGTTCCTTGCTTTTGCTGAGGTTAACAGAGCAGACCTGAGTTGCTCCATTCCTCTTTTTTGCTGGAAAGATAAATTTTTCAATTACAAACATCAAAAGCTCTATTATTTGGTGAGCTGGCTAGCAGGAAGCAAGGCCAGCCTATACCACGAAGTTTTTAACTCATAATAATTACAGATTGCCTTGGTTTTATTCAGATCGTGGCTAAAAGCAAATTCAAGTTAAGGGTACCCCTTTCATGTTTTCCTAAAAGCAGAGGAAGAATCTAGCTTTGGTGAATCAGTAGTTAGACTGAAATCTGGGCTTAGTACCCTAGTCACTGGGCTATTGATGTTGTGTCAATGCATATATATTAAATCATACATGCTCTAATCATTTGCTGCCTCTAAAGGAAAAGTATATTTCAATACATTACATGGAAAAAACAGGTAATACTTGGAATAAAACTTAATCCTCTCTTATTCCTTTACCATAAAGATCAATGATTACTCTCATAGATTAAATGCCGACCTTATAACTGACAGAAATGATGGGCAGAAACCAACAAACATAACAAAGAGAAAATAATGTCAGTAAGAACTGGAGAAGGAGTTAATTAAGGTGACTTAGAATGGAACACTGAGAATGCTGCTACTGAGCTGTCAATGATCAGCCATGTCATGATCCCAGGACACTCTAGGGAGAAAGGTAACCTCAAAGCCATCTGGTCAATGGAAAGTCACCAACTAATTTCAACTGAACTTTATGTACAACTAACTAGAGACTCAAGAAGTTGATCCAAGTGTTGGCCATTTGTATCTCATTTGAAAATGTCCCAAATCTCATTCAATGTGGTGCACTGAAAACATGGAATCCAGACCAAGATCAACGGCACAGGGCTAGATTAGTAACAGCTCCAATGAAAATAAAATAGATCTTTCTATTTTGTACAGGAGCAGTCAGTAGTAGGATAGCTATGGACTTCATCTAAGAGATACGTGTTATTAAAATGTTCAATATAAGCATAAGATATATTCATTCATATTCTGCTATTGAGTATTATTCTGAATATAGCATACAAAAGAAATAAGGAAAGCAACTTCTCTAAAGCATGTGGATAACTTCAATAAACTGGTCAATGACACACAAAAAAAGCCACTTCTGCTCTAGAGGTGTGTGGGCACTACATAGTCACACAAAGTGGCAAAGAATCAAAATACCTTCCCATCACTTTTTCTTTACATTTGAGATATATTTCTTTTGAGCTTTCAAAACTAATAAGGCAGTACACCCTATGCTGCACAAGTGGGACTTGGCAATATGCTATGTTACCATCTGGTTTTGTTTATCATGTATTTTAACTATTAAACATTTATTGAAGACCTTATTGGTTAAGCCATTCCTCAATAATTGCAGTTATTATTTATTAATCATAATACATCTACATAATTAGTTAGGGGCTCCTTCTGGTATCCTTACTCACACTGAGTTATAATTTACTCCATGATCTACCCCAATAAAAAAAACCACAATTCTGGCTAACACTCATCACAAATTTGGGAAGCAAAACTTATTTTCCTGTGGCATTTTCACAGTGTGCATTCAGTTAAATGGATGCATTAAGTTAAATGCACATGTGCATGTGGGTCTTCCAGTTATCCAAAGAGCTGAGTGGTATTCTGCTTATTAATTTCAGTTTAGAGGTGTATATGTTGCCAATTTTTCTGAGATAATAAATTGGCAGGAAAGGCATGTCAAGATCTATCACTGCTAGATATTTGATCTGTGTTATTAACCTCACATTCTAAAAGACAGGTAACGTTTTATCTCTTAAGATACTTTATCTGATATCTTGTTCAATACCAACCTCTATCTTCAGTAATTTTGTAATGACCAAAGTTTAAGATTCACATCATTCTTTTTCACAGAGAAAGGTACAATTTTGTATAATTTGAAGATCTGAACATTGGATGACTGACTATATCTAATCATCCTAAGCTGAAGAGCAAAGCCTGCCATTAAGATACATCTTAATTAGTTTCAAGGAAACTGTTATTGAGCCTCTCAATAAAGAAATCAGGTATGTCACCAAAAAACTGTATCAAGCAGTTTGACTTTATATAATCAGAAGCTGAGTAGTCTTCAAAGGTGGTTTTGTTCAGTATACAAAAGACAATGAAAGTAAAGGTAATAATGTATGTGTTCAGAAGGAAGGGAGCTTGACATTGCACAAATAATCAAGGCAGAGATTATTCTGAGAAAACAATATTCTGCACAAATAAGAACCCTTGAGAAACAAGACATCAGGTCTCTGCTTGGCACTTGTGAACAAGGAAGACATGTCACAGTCCTTCCTAATGAGGCTGATCCTGATGATGCCAGGACGATTTTTGCTTTTTCTTTTATACCCCTCTTATATACCCTTTTATTTAGTTTTATGTATTCTTAGTGCTTTTAGCCTACATACTTGTAATTTTCCAAGCCTGATAACTTAGCTGAGACACACTGTACTGTTAGGCCAAAAGACCAAACATCCTGGAAGTCCCAGACACCAAGATCCTCTCCGAAACATATTTTTGTAAACTAAGATAAGCCCATCCAGGAAGAAGGTTCTTCAGAACAGGGGGTCCACTTGACACTCTCACTGGGGAATCATTGATAGTTATGCTAATTTGTAAGGCCTATAATTGTGTGCATTTTGGGTGTGTGGGTGGTGTGTGCATTTCAGGTCATTCCACCTGGATGAAGTGTTGTGCCCAAGGATCCTTAAACAAATACCAAGGTAAAAACCCCTTTTCCTCATAAACCATGTTTTGGTTTTAATTTTAAGACCAGGGAAAGGCAACACAGACAAGAGATTAAAAAATTAGTTTTGTTACCTCAGGCTGGCAAAACTGTAAAGGCCACAGCATTTCAACTTTTTTTTAGAATACTGGGCTTCTGTTATGTATAGATGAGAATCTGTGGCATTAGAAAAAGGCAAAAGTAAGTTTGTTTTCTACTTTCCTTCAGTTATCAATGATGAAAATCAAGGAAAGGGTCTTTTTTTAACAATAAACTGATTTTGTCGGGTTGAGCATTGGCTCTGCAATTCCCATCTCAATAGAGCTTAAAAATTCCACCAAAACAATATTTTAAAGGGATAAATATGTAATTAACTAGATTCATTTGATTTGTACACATCATGAATATCTGTGTGGCCAGAGAATCAGAAAGAGGTGTAAACACAAAATTGAGCCTGGAGGAGGTTTACAGGAAGAGCAGTATGTGAAGTTTTGTCTATATTTAGAATTGTGACCCTTGACCAAGGTTTCTTAGGTAGAAATAAATTTAGCAGAAGCATGCTGGAATTATAACAAGTAGGTGAGAATAATGGCTTGCCCTTTAGAATATCTTTTTGTTTCCAGAGGTAAAATTAGTTTTCCCTTCATTTTTTTGTATTCCACTTCATCATTATTCAAAAGCATTGTGTGTGCTGTATTAAGACCACAAGCTAGACTTTCCTGTTGTGATTAACACAGATGGCAAAAGCAAAAACAAACAGAATTCTCAAGGGCTGTAAGCACACCAAGTATATTTTAGTTCATTTTCACTAGAGAACGAAATCTTAATCACCAGCACAAGAAATTTTGCCTCGATGGAGAAGAGTACTCCAGTACTCAAATAGGATCAATGTCTGGCAGCTAATTAAAAAGTATAGCATAAAACTACTACAGCACAAGAGAATTAAAAGTCTCTCTCTTTGACTCCCAGTCAATTCTGATGCGCTTCTATGGTACAAATTTCTTGAGCAAGTATGTTCTCCTCATTAAGACTCCTCATCTAATCATATAAATATTGTAAAGAAGACTTTTGGAATGAAAAATTCTGCAGCAACATTATGAACAACTTCATACTCCTTCAAGCTCTACCTAAGTTTTCTACCCTTTGAGCCTTTTATTTTAGTATCTACTAACTATAACAAAGAATCAGTCAGTTAAAGGACAGCAAATATGAAATTCAACTTTGAAATGGTAAAAATGGTATCTCTAGGGGTATTTAGCCCCTAAAATGGTATCTCATAATTTAATGACTACACGCAAGTTTAGCTGTTGAACCTCTCTATGGGCAAGATTTATGCAGTCCCATCATCTCAATAATCTCACACATTTGGCAAATGCACTATAATTTTCAGTCAAGCATGCTGGCTAACATTATAGGTAATGCATTTGGCTGTCACTAAATCATATTTTATTTAGTTGAAAAGGGCACAAGAATTGAACTGCTCAATTCCAGTTCCAAGGATTTTTAGTAGGCCACAAAGGATGTGGCTGTTTTTTAATGTTTAATGCTCAGTGTTTCAAATTTGCAGCACATGCAAGAAGAGTGTCCCATTGGTAAGGTTAACAGTCTGGATTAGATATTCCTGGTCTTGCATCCTGATCATCCATAGGTTCACAACATAATTCTGGGCAAGACTCTTTGAACTAGACTGATCTTGCTTACCTTGAAATGATTCAAAGTATCCAGTTTGTCAGATATCAGTGCTCCTTCCCAGCAGTGCAAAAAAAAGAAGGTGTGAATCTCCAGAGAGATATTTATTTTGTCCTAAAAGAGATGTCTAAGAGAGGTGGCAGTGGTACTAACTGACCTTGTACTCTTGATGCCTGCAGTGGTACCAGCTGACTGCAAGTTAAACTGAAAGTTCAGGATTTTGCTGAGCTTTGTATAGTTTGTGTAAGATAAAATAGATGTATCTATGTGTCGAGGGCCTTGGCCCCCACTGGGGTTGGAAGTGGGGGTTCCAACCCCTGTCCTCTGCCCTGGGGCTTTTCTTCTTTTGGTTTGTCATGTTGAAAAAAAATGCAGCAAGAGATCTTCTTCTGCTGTTTCAGAGTTGTTTTTATTTGTCTTATCAAAACCTCGGAGGGAGAGACAGCATCCCCCGAGAACACCAGGGCAGAAAGGGCAATGGCTGCAGATCAGCAGCTACTTTTATATCTTACTAACAACCATTCAAGAAACAATATGTATCTTATTTTCTTTTCAACACCAGTAAACTCTCATCTTATTGATTTGTTTTTTCAATACTAACTTTTTTCCACCAACCAACACACCACAGGAACTGGTGTCGAGAAGAGAGGAAGTGAATGAGGAGAGAGAAGAAGAAGAAAGAAGGAAAAACCACACCCAAAAATCTCCATCTTGTCCCCATGTAATACATTGAGCAAGATCCTAAAAACTACAACTAAACTCTCTGTGGTACACTAAACAAAAATCTCTTCACCTCTCTGGTGCATTCAGGTTCTCCCAAAAGTGGAGGGAGCTTCTCCAAAAGCCTAGGTCGCTGGCTAGGCCACTTTTGAGGAGCTCAGGGGATATAAAGAAACCACCAGAGGAGCAGGAGAAGCTTTCAGACTTCCCTGGACTCCAACATCTATGTTAAGTAGTCACACCACTAGACAAGGTGGGCTCTCCTAGCAGCTCTCCAGCAGCCTGGAGTGTACAAGCCCCCAGAGAACAAAGCATGGCCTGCTCACGTGGTCCCTGTGGCAGTGACTTCAGTGTGGACTAGCACCTGAGAGAGGACTCCTCTCTGACCGCTCACACAGCCTGGGCAGCTTTCCCCACTGCCAGTGCCACCATGTCTCATTCCTGAAGGCAGCTTGGACAGGTGTTCCCGAGCTCCAGCTGTGTCAGCAGCAGCAGTGCAGAAGGCAGCGTGAGTACACTTAGGGACCTATGTCTTTGTGCTTTATTTCTTCACCTCACTAAAGGAGAGTAGGACTCCACTTGTTTAATGCATATGCTAATTTTACGAAAATGTAAAACAAATATTAGAGATTAGGAAATGAAGTAGTTACAGTAATAACATAATGGTAATAACACTCAAAAAATCCAGCTTGTATTACAAGGTTTTTTATATAGAGGCACTTCAAGAAAACAAGATTTTTTCCCATTCCTAAGCATATATGTTACAAATTAAGTAAAAGATGTCACAAATATAAATTACAAAAGGAGAATTTATTCTGACAAGATGCTTATTTCACACATATATGTGGTATTCGCTACGAATATTTGCTTTAATCATATTTTTCTACTGAAGTTTTTTTAACAGTATTTAGAGCATTAGAAATGTCATGACCATTTCATTTCTACAGAAGAAAGAAAAAGAGGAGTACTGCAGCAAGCTTTGGTTTTATAGGTAAAATTTAAAATTGTGGGATGTTTTGGCATTCTATTATATGAGAAACTGTTGAAATCGTGTAATTAAAGACTATTGTAATGCATATACACCAGAGGGCAGAGTAAAGGCCACTGAACTTGGACATTTCCTGGCTTAGAGTGCACAATGCAGCAACAGGACAGTTCAAGAGGGAACATAACATTTTTTGCATTTAATAGAGTGGCTATAATTCAAGTAGTTTCTTCCTAATTGCCTTGTTTCCAGTTGTCATCAGATGTTAAGCTAAAGACAGAATGATGTGTAACAGAAATGCGCTGCTGCAATAACAAGGAACATGAATTGCCCTTTGCCATATCCCAGTAAGTCAGAGCCAACCAGGAAGTACTTGCCTGTGCCATACTCTATCCAGGCCTGTCTCACCAGAGCAAGAACCGCAGGAACTTTCCAAAACAATGCTGTTTGTTTGTTTATTTCTTTGGGTTTTTTTGGTTTTGTTTTCGATGAAAGAGAAGGAGGAAATTTCAGGCTATGCCTGTGTCTTGGAGTGACTTTATGATGTATTACATGTTGCTTGCTTTATGCTTAGAAAATGAATTTTATGCTTTTTTGTGCTTTTAAACTGAGCTTGAGAGGGGAGAGAAGGAAGAAAAATAGAGGAACTTTTTAAAAGTAGTTTTGTGTTTTAAAGTTACTGGTTTTTTGTTGTTGTGTTTCTGCTGTGGGGAATGATAGCTGTTGCCATAGAGAGGGGAGGAAGAGAGGAAAGAAGAGAGGGGAGGAATCCTGAAAGGTTATTTCCTAGCCTGCTTCCAGCTGAGAGTGGTGCTTAATACTTAGAGTGTCAGCCAGAGCATCCCAGGTCATACAGGATCAATAAGCTAATGTGACTGCAGAAATAAATTCTAAAGTATTAAAATACACATTTCTAAACAGGTTTGGGATAGCCTCATCTTCAAATCAATCGACTCTTTGGCAATTATTTTAAAATTATAACGCTGTTAATAGGAAAATATAAGTCAATTTATCTTTCTTCTGTTGAATATTTGTATTCCTGAAAAATGAATGTGAAGGAATTATTCAGGAAAGTAAACATGAATCTGATTCAGAAGACCTCGCAGAAAACAAAGGAACAATTCCTTAATGTATTATTAAAAACTTCATGTAAAGGGTTTGCCTATAATATATTTTAAAACTTTAGCAGTAGAACAAATCTCTCTATCAAAAATGGCTGCCTTATGCACTGAGGGAATAAGAGATGAACTGCATTTTAGAAGAGAATCTGAGCTGTGATCTGAAAGTCCCAATTGTATCTGCTTCTTATAGTTGATTAATGCAAAATCTTACATCTGAATGCACTTTAGTTTAGGACAAGCAGCTTAGTGCTCATAGCTCTTTGTAAATATGAGTAGATCCTCTTCTGTTCTTCTCCTGGATAATGTAAAATTGAATCTGACAATTAAAGGTTCTAGAGCTGTAATAACTTCCTTTCAATATCATTGCATTTTCTGTTACCTCAGTTGTTTCTAAGCTTTACTAATTCAAACTGAATGTTTTTGACATGACATTTCCCCTGATATATACCTGTTTGTTAGAGGCACCTGGTCAATTATTTAATTGACATAAGGTGTATTTTTACTTAATAGGAAAGAACATCTCTGTTGTCTACTGTCATGTTACATCAATTAATTTGTGTGAGAATTGGGAGTGATTTCCTCAGTTCTGCAAATGTTTTTCTATGTTTCATTCTGCTTTTGAAAAACATAATAAGTTCTGTAGGAAACACTAAAGAAATAAGAATGTTTGTAATGTTTTGTGTATGTGGACACACATGTGTTTAGAGAAACTTAATCCAAATTTGAAACACTAAGTCTAGGGTGAAGCCTATTAAAATCACTGCTAGTTTATGCATTTTTTCAATTTCTTTGTTACCAGTCTTATGTAATTTATTCTGTTAAAAAATTGTGAGGCCCATAGAAAGAGTGATCTTTTGTTTCTGTGTAGATATGTTGCTGGGGTTTTTTTCTTAAGTTGTAAAAGGATTACATCATTACATTACCCAAAATGTAAATGATCATTCTGCTGTTCAGACTTTGTAATAAATACTGTTGGCTTTCCACTGAGAGTGCAAGCTAAACTGAATAAGGTCTCCATGGGGCACAATTTAGAACATTAAGGATGCCTGACTCGATAAATGGCTGGTTGATTTAACAAAAAGGTACATGAGATCAGAATGACAAATTAATTTGGGATAAGTGAAAAGCTATGCTTTTAATTTTTTCCCTAGAATAGAATGGTTTGGCTTGGAAGAGACCTTAAAAATCATTTAGTTCCAACACCTCCACCATGGGCAGGGACACCTTCCACTAGACCAGGTCACTCAAACCTTGAACATTTTCAAGGATGGGCATCCACAGCTTCTCTGGGAACTTGTGCCAGTGCCTCACCATCCTCACAGTAAAGAATTTCTACATAAGATCTAACCTGAATCTACCTGCTTTTAGTTTAAAAACATTCCCCTTGTTGTACCAACATTTACCCATGTAAAAGGTTGCTCTCTCTCTTTATTGAGCCCTCTTTAAGTTCTGAAAGGTGGCAGTGAAATCTCCCTGGAACCTTTCTTCTCCAGGCTGAACATGCCACCTCTCTCAGCCTGTCTCCATAGAACAAGGTCAGAGGCTCTAGCCTTCTGATCATCTTCGTGGCCCTTTACATTTAAATAAAGGTATAGGAACCTTATCTTTTCAGTACCTTCACATTAAATGTACAGCACCCTTACATAGATTTTGCTTTTGAAAACTCTACAAATTTTCACAGGTTTCAGGGAAAAGGGTAGGATTACATTGGAGGCCAAAATCTCTACCACCACTGACTATACAGTGTGAACATTTTTCTGTAAGAATTTTTCTTTCCATGCAATTTTATAGAAAACAAAAACAACAGGCAGAAGGAAAACAACTCAGTCCCAAAACCTATTGTTCTGTTCTGATAAATTTTGCCTGACAGTTTGGTATAGAAATATGAGAGATGTTGCAATTCCATATGTTTAATTTCAGAAATGGATCTTACAGCCAAAACCAGTTTTGTATTAAAACCAAACATTACTTTTTCACCCTGTCTGCCCTTCTTTCCAGTAAAGGAAAAAGATGTTTCAAGGCAGGTTCAGCATAAAATAATATATAGTCAGTTTCTTTCTCTGCAAATTTCCGGAGAAATATTTTTACAGTCCTGCTCCTCTTTGTATATGAGTGTGTTTTCGGACTTGTGGTTTTTACCTAAACACAAGCATTGTACACATAATTTTCTTGTATCCTATATGGGCCACAAATTGAAAAACTGGTCTCAAATAAATCACTAGTGAAAAGTGCTGTGGCATGAAATTCCATAAGGAGAACTTCTTCTTTTCCTAAACCTGAAGGCCAGCGGTACAAACGAGGAAGAGGGGGAAAAAACCCCAACCAGCTACAAAGCCAATAGCACTCACAGGATGCATAGATATGAGAATAAATGAAAACAAAATAGCAGAGGCTGGGTTTTATCAGTACATCTCAGCACATGGAAAGTGACACAGCTACTTATAGCAAGCAGTCTTTTTCTGTTTTCCACCAGGTTTTAAGACCAATAATTATACTGCATAATCAAAAGTGTTGAACTGTCACAAAGCATGAGTCCAGACCTCAGAAAAAAAGTACACCACTAGTTTATTTGAGCCTTTTCCAAAATTGCAGGATAAGAATCAAGCCCTGCTTTCTAGGACTTCATACCATTCCACATTTCTGCCATTACACTAGGTTTTCCTGGACCACTGGCACCCAGGGAGAACCTAGAAAAAGTGAGAGGCAGCACAATCACATCCACAAGTGTCCTCTCCATCTGTAACCAGTTCTCCAGTCATTTAAGGAACACAGCTGAAACAGAGATGGCTGGGCAGGGGAGAAGAAGGATCCATTTTATCACATTAGGCCTACTGGGCACCATCTTCCTCCTTCTTCATCACTGCTGCACAGTTCTACTCTGCAGGGAAGGAATATCAAAAGCAGAAAGATTCAAAAAGCAATTTCTACAGCAATCTCTCCCTAATATCCCAGCATCAAAAAAAAGAGAAGGCCTATGGAAGAGTAAGTGATTCTGTTTCAATCCGTTATAACCCTCTGAAATGGCAACTTGCAGGCAGCCAGTATAGTAGGTGGTCCTTAGGGAGTAAGAGAGGCAAAAGAAAAGGCACCCAAGTGAATGTTTAATTCTTCTTTCAGCTTTTCTGATATCTAAATTGACCATGAAGATTCTGGTATCTTAGATGTGTTCAACTTAGAGACTGATAAAATCACTTTCCCACTGAAAAAAACAATCAAATAAACTTGTAAACACTCACAGAGCAAAGAATCACTGCTGTTTATTCAGAGGCCTATGGAATAACATCAATATCTTGCTCAGACTTAAGGACCCCCTGCAATCCTCCCTCGGAAACATTAGTAAGAGAAGAAGAGACAATAATTGTAATAGACAAGAGCCAGAATATTCTTGGCAATTACAGTAAAAGTGGGCAAATTTATTTCAAGTGCACATTGTAATTGTATTAATGCATTGATGATAAATGACATTATTCTTTCTTTAATGTATAATCAGTTTATATTTAGGCTGTGGGTAGAGAGGAAATGCAACCGTTTGTAATGTCCTTTATTGAATACATTCATTGAAAAAGCCCAGCCCAGATTCTGGCAGCCCTCTTAAAGGTCAGTACCATTATTTTTAAAACAATCACAATATTTATTGCTAGCACCACTAAACTGAGAACCAGATTGGCTCTCTCACTGGTCAGTATCTTGGACTATGCCCCCTCAAAGAAAAAGAGATGATCTTTGCAAAAAAAGAAAGGCTGGTGGGTGGGGGAGCCAAGTCTGAATAAAGCCTTGTTCCACAGTCTTGAGGATTAACACCACCTCCTCTACCCTATCGGGGTGGCAGTGCATTTGAAAGTAGTAATAGCCTGCAGGCCATTGCTATGAACAGCATGTTTCAAAGACAGATTTCAAAGCCCTTTACAAAGGATTACCATTATCTGCATTTTACATACAGGAAACAAAAACATTTGGGAAGGAGATATTCTCCGTGGATGAGAACAGGAGAAGAAACATCACCTCCTTAGTTATCATCCATACATTTTCTGTTAGGCTAGCAACTTGAAAGCTGCTGGAAACCCAATGGAAAAAAAAAATGTGATTGAATGCTTTTAGAAAATAGGCAGTTTCCAGCATCTTCCAGAGCTGCAGATAGAAAATGACGGACTGAACTTAGTAAAGTTGTATTAATTTACATAAGTGAATTCAGCTGTTAAATACAAAAGCTAAGGTGATGATTAGTTATAAAATTTCTTTATGTACAGTTTCTCTATAAAAATGAAAAATTCTCCCCCAACATCTACCTTTTCTAAAGAGGAAGTTTTGTTCAAATATGGCTACTGAAATTAGAAAATCATCTTTATGAGAAGTGTCTGGAGTACATGTTAGCTGTAGTAAGAAGGTGTCCTCTACAGCAACTTTAAGGAAACAAACACCCGTTTAGAGATTAACTTTAGGTCTAACCTGAGGAAGGAAAAAACCTATGAACATAACTTTCTCTAGGAAAAAACCCTGACAACACAAAACCTTTTTTGTGCTGGTGAGGTAATGGTTTAGGTGATCTCATAAGCCTTTTCCACCTCTAGCATCTGGGCTTCTGAGAACTTCCAAGGAAACTTGTCCTCCAGTAGTTCAAGTAGGCCACAGGAGCCAAGAGGAAGCTGTGTTTTCTTAATTTCTTTTTTTTTTTTTTTTTGATGGAGTGAGCAAAAGATCTTGTTCTTCGTTAATTTTTTTCTACTTATTTAAATTTTTCTGTTTATAGAGAACAGCTTTTCACTTTGTTGACAAAGCCAAAATTAGGATGCAATACATATTTTTGCACATCCCTTTTGCATCAAAGCATGTGAACAGTAATGCTATGTGTTTTGCTCCCTTTCCTTTTCCTATTTTGCCTGCAAATAAAAGGGTGTTTGTGACATTGCAGTTGCCATAATGGAAAATGACAGCACAGAGGCGGGAATGTCATTGTATTACCATGGCAATAGACAAACAGTGCTTATTACTGGTAGTTTTACAGTTTCACTCAAGTATTGAATGCACTTTTTAGTTCTTGTTTTGCAAACATATTTTAGTGATTTTTGGCTGGCTTCATCCTTGCTGGCTCAATCAGGTGCAAATTAAATGCCAGTTCTGTGGGCCAGGAAGGTCTCCTGCTCCACTGAGAAATAAATCACCTTGTGATGACAGAATTCATTTCCACTGCCACCCCTTCCCTCAGTCATGGCATGAAGTGGTATCTTATTTTCAGTCCAAGGAACATATATTCATGTCCCCCCATTCCTGAGCCATTCAGGTTTCTGAAAGCTTAAAGCAGAGGTGAACTTACTCCCTTTAGTTACCACATCTGACAGAATTAAATACTGTAACTTTTGCTGTGTAATACTTGGGCTGAGTTTTAATTGACATACTGTCCAAATCAAGACAAATGCTTATTTAACACACTAGCATCTTAAATAATGACTTAAACTTCTGAATTGCCTATACTTACATTGATCGCACTTAAATGATTTTCTTAAGTGAAATGTAAATTATCCTATAATTGCAATTGTAATTGAGGATTTATCATAAGAATTAGAATAATGTAAGAGCCTTGGAAAAAAATGAGAAATGATCATACAGTAAGGCGGTTAAATTAATTACAAGGCCAAACAGTGCTGTGATTTGACTTAGATTCTGTAGCTAATATTCTATTAAAATTAATTTCTCTTTAAGAAATGTTCCTGTTTTATTTTCACCAGAGCCAGTAAGGTTAATTGTTGGGCATTTAACACCCCCTAAAGTAAGTTCTAGTTTTAAAGGTGCACTGGAATAAATTAAGCAATTAAGTACCATGCAGCTGCTCACTCACTTCCCCCACCCTTGTGCGGAGGAGAATCAGAAAGAAGAGGTAAAACTTATGGATTAAGATAAGAGCAACTTAATAATAAGATGCCAATGATATTATAATTAGTAAGACTGTAATTGTAAAGAGAGGGAGAGAGAGCAACAGACGCCAAGGGAAACAGGGGCTACACAGAACAGTTGCCCAACACTCACTGACCCAGCCTGCCCTCAAACAGCAATCAGCCTCTTCCAGCCAGCTCCCCAGTTTATATACTGGGTGTGATGCTCTGTGGTGGGGCATATCCCTTTGGCCAGTTTGGGGCATCCTGTCCTGGCTACACTGTGCCAGCTTTCTGTGCAGCTCCTCACTAGGAGAGCATGAGACACTGAAAAACCCTTGACTCGGGGTAAACATTGCTTTGCAACAACCAAAACATCACTGTGTTATCAACATTATTCTCATACTAAATCCAAAAAACCCAGCACTGTACCAGCTACTAAGAAGAGAAGGCAGCACAGCCCAAAAAAGAGCAAGCTCTTAAAGTAAATTTTGCCTGCATGTATGAAAGCCCAAGGAAATGAACAGTACATCATCAGTTGTGATAGGAACATCTAATCACAGAGTTGAAAGAAGTCTCAGTCATTTAGAAAATATCTATGACCTCAACCAGAATCAATTTTCTATCATACCTGACCAGGTTTTCCAGCCTGCTCTTAAAATCTTCTAGTGATAAAGATTCATACCCTTCCATTCTAGTCTTTCAGGGCCTTGGCAAATTCATTCTAATACCCCATCTCTTGCTTGAGATTCATGTTGTTTCTGACACCATGAGGACAGAGCACAGAAAATCACTTCTTGCAGCAACTTCATACATATAGAATTTTGTTACCACATCACTCCATAGTGCTTTCAACAGGCTAAACATCCCCATATTATTATTGACTCTTCCCCCATGTATTGCACTCACATGGCAAGGTCTCTCTGGGGGGGACATGGAGGGGAGGCAGAGGTGGTGCTGCTCAGTGTCCTCTATAATCTGCCAGAAGCCACCCTACTGCCCAATAGAGTCAGATCCATCAGGCTCCAAGACAGATATTCTGTCAGCCAACAAAGGCAGCACATCTAGGATAACAGGGGTGGGAAACAACTGCACAGCTGCTGCTGGAGAGAGGAGAGAGAACACATAAGAGGATGAGTCCTGCAGACACCAAGGCCAGTGCAGGAAGACAGAGGGGAGGAGATGGCCCAGGTGCCCAAGCTGAGATTCCCCTACAGCCTCTGGTGAAGACCATGGTGAAGCAGCTGTGCCCCTGCAGCACCTGCTACCTGAGGAGGACCTGCTGTGGAGAGCAGGTGGATGTGCCTGAATGATGCTCACTGAGAAATACAGGAAGCCTCCTCCCACCATGTGAAGCCTGTGCTCAAACACGATCCTGGTAGGATCTGTGGGCCCATGGAGAAAGGAGCCTGTGCTGGAGCAGGTTTGCTGGCCAGACTTGTGACCCCACGCTGATGCAAGAGTAAAGGACTACACCCCACAGAAAGAACTGATACTACTGCAGTTCATAAAGAGCTGCAGCCCATAGGAAGGTCACACACTTCAAAAGTTCAAGGAGGACTGTCTCTTGTGGACGGAATCCCACAGGGGTTCCAGGGGAAGAAATGGAGGAGGAAGGAGCAGCACAGACAATGTTTGATGAAGTAACTGCAACCCCTGTTCTCTGTCCCCCTGTGCAAATCACTAGGATGAGGTAGAGGAATCCAAAGCAAGGTCGATCCCAAGAAGAAGGGAGGGATGAGAGGATGGTGTTTTAAGATCTGGTTTTATTTCACATTATCCTACTCTGATTTTATTAGTGAGAAATTCAATTAATTTCCCCAAGCTGAGTCTGTTCTGCCCATTACAGTAATTGGTCTCCCTCTCGTGAACCTCTCGTACTTCTAAACCCTGACCATCTAAGAAGGGGAGTGGTAGAGCAGCCTGGAGGTAACCTGATGTTCAACCAGGGTCAACCCACCACATCCCTCAACAATATCTTACAAAGTCTGAATTCATTATTCTTTCAAATATTTTGCTTCTCTCTTGAAAAACATATGCCTCAAACTGTGTTCAGTAAGATGCCCTACTAGTTGGCTAGATTAAACCTTTACTAAGATTTTTAGTTAATATGAGCAATTACTCTTAGAAGATTTTCTATCTCTTCATCATTAGATTCTTCTTCTCCCTTTCTTTGGATTTAATGAGTAAACAGCTATCAATATTCCAGTGTGGTATCTGGTTAACATTTGAAAATGCACCAATGATGCAGTATGTTCTNATATCCCTTTGGCCAGTTTGGGGCATCCTGTCCTGGCTACACTGTGCCAGCTTTCTGTGCAGCTCCTCACTAGGAGAGCATGAGACACTGAAAAACCCTTGACTCGGGGTAAACATTGCTTTGCAACAACCAAAACATCACTGTGTTATCAACATTATTCTCATACTAAATCCAAAAAACCCAGCACTGTACCAGCTACTAAGAAGAGAAGGCAGCACAGCCCAAAAAAGAGCAAGCTCTTAAAGTAAATTTTGCCTGCATGTATGAAAGCCCAAGGAAATGAACAGTACATCATCAGTTGTGATAGGAACATCTAATCACAGAGTTGAAAGAAGTCTCAGTCATTTAGAAAATATCTATGACCTCAACCAGAATCAATTTTCTATCATACCTGACCAGGTTTTCCAGCCTGCTCTTAAAATCTTCTAGTGATAAAGATTCATACCCTTCCATTCTAGTCTTTCAGGGCCTTGGCAAATTCATTCTAATACCCCATCTCTTGCTTGAGATTCATGTTGTTTCTGACACCATGAGGACAGAGCACAGAAAATCACTTCTTGCAGCAACTTCATACATATAGAATTTTGTTACCACATCACTCCATAGTGCTTTCAACAGGCTAAACATCCCCATATTATTATTGACTCTTCCCCCATGTATTGCACTCACATGGCAAGGTCTCTCTGGGGGGGACATGGAGGGGAGGCAGAGGTGGTGCTGCTCAGTGTCCTCTATAATCTGCCAGAAGCCACCCTACTGCCCAATAGAGTCAGATCCATCAGGCTCCAAGACAGATATTCTGTCAGCCAACAAAGGCAGCACATCTAGGATAACAGGGGTGGGAAACAACTGCACAGCTGCTGCTGGAGAGAGGAGAGAGAACACATAAGAGGATGAGTCCTGCAGACACCAAGGCCAGTGCAGGAAGACAGAGGGGAGGAGATGGCCCAGGTGCCCAAGCTGAGATTCCCCTACAGCCTCTGGTGAAGACCATGGTGAAGCAGCTGTGCCCCTGCAGCACCTGCTACCTGAGGAGGACCTGCTGTGGAGAGCAGGTGGATGTGCCTGAATGATGCTCACTGAGAAATACAGGAAGCCTCCTCCCACCATGTGAAGCCTGTGCTCAAACACGATCCTGGTAGGATCTGTGGGCCCATGGAGAAAGGAGCCTGTGCTGGAGCAGGTTTGCTGGCCAGACTTGTGACCCCACGCTGATGCAAGAGTAAAGGACTACACCCCACAGAAAGAACTGATACTACTGCAGTTCATAAAGAGCTGCAGCCCATAGGAAGGTCACACACTTCAAAAGTTCAAGGAGGACTGTCTCTTGTGGACGGAATCCCACAGGGGTTCCAGGGGAAGAAATGGAGGAGGAAGGAGCAGCACAGACAATGTTTGATGAAGTAACTGCAACCCCTGTTCTCTGTCCCCCTGTGCAAATCACTAGGATGAGGTAGAGGAATCCAAAGCAAGGTCGATCCCAAGAAGAAGGGAGGGATGAGAGGATGGTGTTTTAAGATCTGGTTTTATTTCACATTATCCTACTCTGATTTTATTAGTGAGAAATTCAATTAATTTCCCCAAGCTGAGTCTGTTCTGCCCATTACAGTAATTGGTCTCCCTCTCGTGAACCTCTCGTACTTCTAAACCCTGACCATCTAAGAAGGGGAGTGGTAGAGCAGCCTGGAGGTAACCTGATGTTCAACCAGGGTCAACCCACCACATCCCTCAACAATATCTTACAAAGTCTGAATTCATTATTCTTTCAAATATTTTGCTTCTCTCTTGAAAAACATATGCCTCAAACTGTGTTCAGTAAGATGCCCTACTAGTTGGCTAGATTAAACCTTTACTAAGATTTTTAGTTAATATGAGCAATTACTCTTAGAAGATTTTCTATCTCTTCATCATTAGATTCTTCTTCTCCCTTTCTTTGGATTTAATGAGTAAACAGCTATCAATATTCCAGTGTGGTATCTGGTTAACATTTGAAAATGCACCAATGATGCAGTATGTTCTCAGTGCAAGCTGTGAGCTAATGACTGTTAAAACTTAAATTTGCCTAATAGACCTAGAGATCTTGACCTGCATAAATGGGCAAATATGGGATAACAAAATTAATTATATTAAGCCAGAAGAGTAGTAGGTTTATCAAGATCAAGTAGAAAATTAAAAATCAATTCCATGTAGAAGAGAACCTGTGGATGGTTGTGTTCACAGATGCTGGGTAAATAGTTTTTCATACTTACCCCAGTAAATAGTTTTTCATAGTAATGAGGCTAGAAACCTTGAAACCACCAAATAAAGTAAATATCTTAAAATTCAGTTAAATAGTAATCAAAATAAGGAATTAGAAATGTTCTCAATATTAACAAAATTTCAATCACAAGTGAAAGAACTACCTTTGTGGCAATAGAGATTGAAGCTCCCTAAAGGTCCTTGCAATTTTCCAAGATGATGATCCATTTCCCACCCTTGCCACAATAAAGGCATTAAATAACATGCCTGTTCATCATTTGCTTTGTTTTTTGCCCTCCTTGAAATAAATACTTGATGATTTTTCTTAGTTTTGAAGAAAAAATTACAAATTAAGTATTTATTATAAGAGCATTATTTCTCTGGTGTGAGTCAGAATACTCCACATCAAAGCCCCAATCACAGCAAGTAATCTTAAAAAAAAAAAGTATATTTAATTCCAATAAGACAATTAATAAATCTAAATTTCAAATTAAATATTGATTGTCTTCTATGATAACAGATTTTGAGATGTCCAGAGGAGTCTACCTCAAAGAACAGTTTTAAACTCCTTTCAAATTCTCAAGAATGTAACATATGGTGTACACTCAAAAGTTATAGTGGTTTTACCTGAGAGTTGAGAGTTTGGTGATTTCTCACAGGTCCTTTGTCCATCATTGTTATTGTCTTTCACTTCCACACAGTGGGAAACCTTGTGGTCACACAGTCTCTGGCTACTGATGCCAGAGAAGTTTTCCCACCTTCAGCTCTGAGTCCTACCAGGTGCATGTTGCAGCTCTGAGAATTTTCCTGTCTGGGAATATTTTAAAACAATTGCTTCAATAAGCACTATCTCTCATCAGCTGCTAAAAGGTTTCCATTCTACCCCCTGTAGCATATTTACTTCTATGGAAAGGGACAACTGGAATCAGTATTAAGTGCAGCTTTGCCTCTGGACTCCCAAGAGTGGCAAATGAGACCATGCAGAGCTTTGGGAATTCACTTTCCAAAGCCTGCTGACAAGTTAATAGTAACTCTACAAGGGGGAGTTTGGACAAATTTTTTACTTCTGAAGGTATGGATGTGAGTATTCAGATGTGAAATATGTGCTGGTCTGCCCTAATAACCAGTGGTCATGCTCAGCTGCAGCAGTTTGATTTCTGCTGGAGGTAGGGATTAATCTCTGAATAAATTAGAACTCTCTTTTGATACAATGCCAAGAATTATGGTCCTATCTCTGGCTTCAATGAAGTGCCTTTGTCTTGCTCAGTTGCTGCTTCAGGCACTGAAGCTGCTTTCACTGACTGGTAATTTGTCTAGAGCAAGATACTCCAAGATGTATAAGGACTTAGATTGACCCTTGCAGGATTCCAAGGCAGGAATAGCGAATTCTTCTCCGCCTCTCTGCTGGAAGTCACAGTCCCTCAGGTCTGAGAATTATGCTGTTTATTAAGAGAGAATGATTTGTTTGATAGAGAGACCTCACTTACTTCACTGACACCTAACACTATTGATATTTTGTAGATCGTCATTGTGGGTCAGTATCAGAAAAACGGTTAAAAGGGAATTGGCAGTTGGAAGGATACCACAAGGCATTAGAAACAGTATTTATTAGTTCTCAGCAGCTCATTTTCTTCAGGGCCAGGAGAGTGAAAAGTATCTGTAATTACTAACTACAAATGCTTACATTATCCAGGGAATTGCAAATTCCCTTTAATTGTTGATAGCAGTTTAGATACTTGAGGTAGAGGAAATAAAAGATAGAGGGAGTAAGATCAGCCATTACAGCCAGCTCTCACTCTCCCATCCTAAGGGAAAACAAGCTGCTGTGAACAGAGGACAGTTTAGCTAAAAGCTAAAATCTTTCAAAATGTTGAAAACAAACCAGCATTCTGTGGTACCAGGCTCATTTGAAAAACTATAAAATAATACCACCGGTTCCTACAGAACAGATTATAATTCATCTGTGTATAAGCAAGTGGTTTGATCCACCAAATAGGTATGCAGGTTCACCAGGCAAAAATTCATTTTTGCAATGAATTTGCCTTTCTTGAAAATACCATTAGCATACACAATTTGGTCATACATGTGCCATTTGCTTTCTTCTCCCTGTGAATCTTAGGCAGACAAGATCCAGCTCTGAACTAGTAACACATCTTGAACGCCTTAGAAACACAAAACCTCGTAACTATTGAAAGGAAATGTTCTGCTTCAGGAAGATATCCTATGTGTAGGAAAGACTATTACATTTTAAACATACAAAACAAACCAAAATACCTTTGAGTGTGGAAAAGTTAGGAATTAAAATATTGGAAAAACAAAAGGGAATCTGGATTTCTGATTTACAAATGAGTGGAATTTCTAAAAAATACATAAAGTAATAAAATAGTTCAGTGATAATCTCTTATTTCTCTGGAACATAAAGTATGAGAAGAATTCCCATCTGGTTAAGGTAGCAAATATTGGGGTGGAGAGAAACACTAATTATACATTAGCTCAGTTAAACTAATTCATGTGGGACTGCATCACATGAATAAATATTAGTATTTTAAATGATGAAGAACTAGTAAAGCACCTCTGTGATAGGTATCCTGGATTTGCAAATGCTACAGTAAAAATGAGACTTTAAAAGAGGTGAGACTTGACCAACATGCATATAGCTGATGGTTTGTTTTCAATGGCAATTAAATTGATTGTAAAATCATTGGAAAAACAGTGGAAACATCTACTGCCAACAGCAGCTCCTAGGAACTTTCTGAAAAAGTGAAGCAGTGAGTATTCTGGGGGAAAAAAGATAGTTTAGTTATATAGAAAGACAAATCAATAGAATTGAGGTGTTTAGTTAAGCCAAAATTGAAATAACTTTGTCATTAAATAATGATAATAATTAAGAGATTCTTCTCCAAATCCTTAACAGGTATAAATCGTACAGCTCTAGCAGAGCTGGGGGTAGATCATGGCTAGGTAGATCAAGGTTAGGGATCCAAAGATCAAAATTTGTTTTTGGAAGACAGTCCAAGTTATTCCCCTCTTTTCACACTGAAAAATATTTTGTTCTTCAGAGGGGTCTCACAAATCCAACAAATTGCTTAAAAAACAAAATAATATTTAATGAGCTGAAAAATCAACATTTAGAAGAAATTAGCAATTTCAAGCAAACTTGATAGCGGAATTTCAGCTTTTGTCCCCATACACAAAGCTGCTGCTCCTCTCTATTCCTGAGGTCTAAAGAATGTGCTATATATAGTGTATATCATTCAAAAGCTGTTAACATTATTTTCACCAAGAAAGACAAACACATAAAATTTTTGATAATTTTTAATTTCTGATAAAAATTTTGATAAATGCCCTATTTTACTAAATTAAACCAGATTATATTGTCATAAACAGATACTTTTAGGATAGGCAAGATGCATTGCTATGAAAAACTCTTTTTGTGTACATGGCTATGTGTTTAATTTATAGAATTTTTCCCCTGAGAGTGATTTTAGTAATTTCTTTCAGGGTGTACCTGTGTGAAATGCAAGTGATCCCATCAGGATAGGTAGGTCAGCACTGACAATATCAGCCAGAGTTGGTATTCACAGTGAAGTTTGTTATCTCCTTCACAACTGTATCTGTGCAACACTGCATAAATTACAGACCTGTAGTTTTTGAGAGGCCCACAGAGAGGTTTTGTAATAATCTTCCAAATTTGATTATAGATTCAATGTTTCTGTAATTTATGGTTTATCTAGAATGGCTTTTAGAAAGACCTCACATCCTGATTTTGAAATGATGGGTAATGGAGAATACATGACTTTTTTATTAGATGATCCCACAGCCAGTTATCTTCACCTTAAGAAAAATAAATCTATATTTAAATAGGGACTGAACTTCAGACTTTGAAATAAGTTGTTCCATTGCTTTGGGCTTCCTTTTGATCTGCTTTATTATTGTTTGCTTAAGCAGGATTGAACCAACGTGTTGCTGCAAGCGAAATTCCTCCTGAGAAATTCTTCCATCTCCCACACAGTCCCTTTTTTCCCCAAGAAAATATCTCTTGTGCAGGTACTTGCAAATGACTAGTGTGAACCCCACTAGTACCCGAGGCAAAGGCAAGGGGCAGATTTTGTGCACATGGGACTCAGAGTATCTGCTGTGTCTCAGCAGTGGCAAAAAGCACCATGAGCTACCTCTCTCCACCGTCCTAACTCCAGGGACATGGCACACAGAGTGACACACCATTGCACCATCAGTACCCACAGGGGTTTGAAGAGGAACACTCCTGCATCAAGGCTTGTCTCTGTGTCCAGATATATTGTGGAGGTAGGGAAAGGAGCATGTGTTATATAGGCTGGTGTGAGATATGAAAGAGAAGGGAGATGGGATTGCTCCACAGAGCCAGCTTCTACAAAGCCAGTGCCATGTGGCTAGTGCTGCTGTCGCCATGACAGACACTGAAATGCTGTGGTTAATTACTTAAACAATGTTATGAAGGACCTTTTGTCCATGATGGCAAAACTGTATAAAGAAGCTGCAACCACCGAAACTCACCCCTCCCTGAAGAGGCCTCCTAAGTAGAGCTTTGGACTGTGAGTTAAGACAAAGGGAACCCGAGATAAAGGGGACACTATTGTTCGATTATCTCAGGTCTAGGGAGAAATAAACAAGGCTGAGGGAGAAGAATGTATCCACGAGGCAAACCCAACAGCTGTCCTGAAAATCAGGTCTGGATGGGTTCAGGGTGGGGGAGACCATAGTCCACAGGCTCATCTGCTGAGACCAGGTTTGCACAGACTCCCCCCACCAACCAAGGGGGAAGGAGGAAAGTTTTGGGTGTGTGGACTTTTGAGTTTTGGTGTACCTCTGCTCAGAGGCAATGAACACCCATCCTCCTTACACAAACTGGCTCAGCTGTAAAACCCCAACCCCGAAAGGCCACATTCATGGGACATTCACATGAGGAGCAGCTGAGAGAGTGTAATAAACCATCAAAGACCCCTGAAGCACTCCCCAGACTAATTCCTGAAACCTTGCACCAGAGCACTGCCTGTGATGCAAAGTGATGCAAGAGATGCAGAGACTATCACAAGAGATTGTGTCAAACTTGCCCCCACTCCAGGGGAGGTACCTCGGCATTCCCACCTGTTTAAACATATATTAATCCATGAGATTCTGTGTTTTTTGGGGTACCCTCACCACAAAGAAAACCAGATGGAGAGGATCAGTGGCACACCAGTTGGATCCATGGAGTGGTGATATTTTCTAAATAAACTGTCTCTGTCAATCTCTTTCTCTCCCCCCCACCTCTTTTCTATTTCTTTCTCTTTCTTTCTCTGTCTCTCTCTCATTTACTGTTAAATAAAGCCCATACTACTGACTTTGGCATATGGTCTCATTTGCACCTTAATTCGGGCAGAGGCATCACTCTAAAAATATTAATAACAGGATCATAAAACCATGTAAGTCAGCAGAGAGGGCCCAAGCTCATTTCCATCACAGCCCTTCTGGGAAGGGAGACTTCCCTTACCAGCACTGCACAGTGCCCATTACAGGTAAAAACTGTAGCGCTGTGTCACCCAAAATTAAGGAAAAGTACTGGTGCTGACTTGCAAGTGGAATAAGCTTTTACCATTGTTTTCATAGCTTGCTGTGATTGAAATTCCTACTCAGTGTTTTTCCTGGCAATTTCCAACGTGTTTATTTAGGGAAAAACATTTAGATAGCTTAGATGGGTAGGAATCCTCCCACTCTAATACTTTCAATGATTTGCTTTCCTAGCAAGATCTTCTTCCCTTTATTCCTCAGGTAAATTTCAAACAGCAGTTTTGGCCTACGTACAGCAGATAATGCATGTTGACTCCACTTCTAACAAATTAATGAGGCACCTTTGGTAAGAAACCATTTTCTGAATATTTATTTTCTCAGAGGAATTGGATTCTTTCTGCTGACTTCAGCAGCCTTTCTTCAAAACCACCAACTACCATTATTTTCATCTAATAAACATGACATTGGGAAGCTAGGGTTTGACCAATTCTAACAGAATTCTGTCAACACCCAGCTGACTAAAAGAAACTCACAGAAATATGTGAGATGAAAAAACATTTTAAATGTTATTAATTTGGGACATTAGAATGTCTGCTGCCAATGAAGGAAAATGGCATGTCTAAATAGCTGTAGAAAAAAAATGGGGGTGGGGGAGGGAGAGCTTCACAAATGATAACTAACTTAGTGAACTAACTCTTAAACAGTATTGTAATTCTGGAATAGATCTGAAGTGGAGAAAAAAAAATGTAAAATCTTCTTAATGAGCATTTAAACTCAGAGTCCCCAAAGCAAGAACTGAATTGACAAGGGCAAATCTCAATGAGCCAAATCTTACTGACACCTTGCTGTCTCCTAAATTGAGGTGACGAGCTGCCTGCCCCCAGGAGAACAGTGAGCTGTGAGCTGATGAAAGTGGGGAGATATACCAGATATAACTACATCACCATGTTCTAGTCTCTTCTGCCAAGTACCTCGGCTCTATACACCTTGAATTTGCAGAGGCATCTCTAATTCACAGCCTGTTCAAATGCTGCCCTTAATGTCTCTTTTGCCTTTGATTTTCAGGAGTTTGTAGTAGCTCATATGGGTATGATGAGTTATTTACTTAAGAGAAGAGGAATTCAGGTGCTTTGTAACATAGATACATGCTTTAAAGAATTTTCCAAAGCACTTACACAGGTAATTGCCAATGTCTGCTAGAAAGCATGAAGCTTTTCATTATCTTGAGACCTATACATTCATTTAAAAATCTGGACTCCATGCTTGCTGAGGTGACTAAACACCACTCACAGTGAGCTCTGTTTGAGGAATTAAGTCTCAAGTGGGCTGTGGTTTTTTTGTAGTTGCGACAATATGGATGCAATACAGAAATAGAGATGCTAACGAACCTCCTGGTGATAAATCTTTTAGGCCAGCTGGCCAGTTAGACTCATTTCTAGTTGTTCTGCATATTCACTAACCTTTCACAAATTGTAAAAACAGGACATGTTTTGAAAATAAAGACATCTACTCACCACAGTAGTCTTATTCCCAGAAACCTCCTTGCAGCCCAGCACATCACTGGGCTCCAGAGCAATTGTAAATGGGAGCCCCACCCAGGCATAAATAAGTCTGAATAGTCCTCAGAGAATAAGCTTAAAACTCAGTTCATGCCCATTCCCCAGGGACTGGTGCTGCAAAGACTGCCTCCTAGTATAAAGGAGACAGAGAAATAGTTCACAGAATTGGAAACATTAGTCAATAGACCACTGATTTAAAACCCTATGAAGATTCAGCAGAATGAAAGAATTAATAACTTTATCCTGAAAGCTCATTTTGATCACAGTTGTTTACAAAAGCAAACCTCCAAAGGCAAATATTGGACTATTTTACTTTTTTTTGATCCTTTATAAAAACTATTTATGATTTTGATTTCTATTTCAAACGCTTAAAAATGCTCATTATGAAAATAAATATAGCTCAGCAGGATCTTCACACAATATGTTGATTACAATTCTATGGTATTTATTTAAGACTGAGAGAAATGTCCTTGGCATATTGCCAGGATCTTTCACTAGAGTCTACAGTCAGTACAGAGTCTGCATAACTGCAGAGGTTAAAAAGGCTAAATTTGGGTACATTTACTTGCTGCTTTAATTATTGAGGAGAAGACAGTTGGTCACTAGCGGCTGATAACATTCCTACTGTTAAAGGCCCTTTTATCTCACACAGTAATGAGAGACTTAGCTTTCTATATAAGTAATTACCCTTATTCAATGCTAGGGTTTTTACATATGCCAAATTTTGCATCAATTTAGTAACTGTAATACCAGTACAGAGTGCCTATGCAAAAATGATAAATTACAAATTATTGATAATTAAATAATAAATGTGGAGGTACCTGAAAGTATTTTTGTTTATCATTAACAATAATCTGAAATAAAAAAGAGATGTATGACAAAAAGAGATGTCAGACTTATTATTGTATTAAAATTTTGTTCTTATATTTTCCATCTTTCATTGAATTATTTGTATAAAAACGTATCATTTGATATGACAATATTTAATTTTTTAAGCACGTGATCAGCAAATTATAAACATTACTTCTGGTACCTTCTCACATTCTTTTCTTTCTGAATGATAAAGTACATTTCTTGTGGCAAGTAACTGAAATTTTTCAACATTATGATTTATGGCTCTCTATTCTATCAGTAGTCTGTTAATTGAATCGTTTGTGCATGTGCATGGCCAAGGTGTTGTGGCAGATCTTCACCTCTGTATTTTTAAATTTTTTTTAATTATCTATGATGTGGACAAATTTGTAGAGTTTTACTGGGAAAAATAATTAGACTATGCGAAAATCTGGTTTTAATAGAATACACATTTTGATAATCTTTTTATTTTTAATAGCCATAAAATAATCTCTGAGATTACCTGTGTGAGATCTAAGAGGTAATCCAGATTTCAGAATGTCATGCTACAAGNAATCTGATTTTCAGAAACATTGGATCCCAAATCAAACTAGTTCAGGTTAATAAGAGCAGAAAAGCCATTGCTTTTCTGAAAAAAAATCAATGTATTATGCAGATGTGCATTTTTAAATGAATATCCATAAAAACCTCATAAAAGCTCAAGAATAATAAAAATTGAACTAATTCTGTCAGCTAATTTGCAGCATGGACTTTCATTGTGCTAATGGCAGAGAAAAGATTTTAGCATCAAACAGCACCAGGTCTTTTCTTATTTCTTTTAAATAACACCCTTATTAATAGCTGTCATGTTGCAAGTGAAATGAGTGAATGTTTGTGTATGCATCTGTGTAACAATGTGCAATAATAAAGATGTAACAATTCTGTATGTTCTCACATGCACTAAGTAAGTCTCCTGATCTTTGTTTTAAAGGCAGCAGGGTTTCTAACAGCTTTGCTTTTGAATCTGCATAGACCCTTTCCCTTTCTTCATTTCTCACCCTCTCTCTTTCAGGTGAAGGACATGAGGGCATGTATATTGCTGACAGGAAAAACTTTGCTTAATGAAAAGAAACCAAGCTAAAGATTCTACAGGAAGGGATACCTCAACACTGAAATTATATGTGTTTGCTTTCTATGCATTTCAGCACCAAACAGATAAAACACTGGTGCCAGAAACTGCAGTATGGAAAAGAAACAGATCAAGAGCTTTTCACATGGAAAGATTGCATTTTCCCAGGGAACAACAGTCTCCTGATACTGCTGAGCTACAGTGTAAAGAGGAAATGTAATTTAAACAAGTGAGAGCAGATGTATATTACTCAATGACCTACTACTATCATTCTCACTTCTTAACCTTTAAAGGGAAACATCTATTTGTTGGAGGACAAAAGAATGGTCATGGTATAAGAGAATATGACATGACATAGTAAACCACGGTTTATGTTACAGAAAACTCTTCCCACACATAAATATGCACATACACAAAATCTGTCATTATTAATTTTGTTTTCTTAGTTGAAAATAATGAAAAATCACAACAGAGCCAAAATATTACTATGCAGGGGTTTTAAATGAATGTTTCACACAAGAGAAGAAATCTTTCCGATATTGTAAGTGATATTACATGACCACATAAAGGGTAACTGCCTACACCCTTTATTCAGCATTACCTTTTATCATCATTGTGGGAGCTTTCCTCTGTAATTCTTAGTGTTCATCCCACTTCCAAGCACCCATCTTCATGTCTCAATTCCACATTGCTACAGAGATCACTCTATCCCAGGCCAGCAACCTACAAGAAGAGGAACCAGGAAATGGGTCAGCCTGGCTCAACAGCATTCAGCAAGGAGAAGCCCTTAAAATTTTTCCATGGCAGTTCAGATCACGTTAAAATTTTTGCATGCTGAGATTATCTTACATAGAGAAATCTATTCATGAGCTGTGTGATCTCTCTTACAGGAAAACCCCAGGAGCAGATGTCGCCAAATTAGGGGCTGCTCCCCTTCAAAAAGCAGCCAGGGCCTCCAAACTCCCCACAGTCTGAGCAGAAATGCATACATAGAAGCCAGATGGATCTAAGCATGGTGTCAGAACAGACCAAGATTTGAAAAGAATCCAAGGAAAAGTTGTTACCCTATTTTCTTGGAGTATTAGAGATAACCTCTTATGGAGAGACGCCTGCAGAAAATGGTTTGACTGTCTCTCAGCTTTCTCTTTTCATTATGTTCAGTTTTATTAACACTATCACTAGCTCATCTTGTGAGTAATTCAAAGCAAATAGCTGTTATAAAAATAATAAATACACAAAGGGTATTAACCTGAAACTTTTGACATAAACAGACCTACTTATATGCATGAGTGTTGGGCACGACAATCTATTAAATAAATGATATTTAAACTTAAAGCACCTTAAAGCCAGAGTCTATGTTACTGAATAGTACTTATCTTTAATCATAAATCTTTTTCTCGATTTCCACATTGTCCTTTAATGACCTCTTTGAACTCCTTTCATCCCCATCTGGTACCAGAAAAAGTAAATAATATTATTTTTCAAATTTTCATATTTCATATGCACAAACACTTTCCTTTGGTACTGGTATCTGTGTTACCAATACACAGATAGGACTTGTTCATGTTCAGGTCCTGTTCAAAAAGGAGGTAGCCTATAAGCTGGTGAATTTGAATATTTGCTGGTAGCAAATAAACAGCTATTTACTGAAATTTTGGCAATATTTTAAATCACCGATTTAACTATGTACTGTTCTAGAACACTAACCAGGAATATCCATCCTCCTAAAAATAAAAACACTCCTAGTAATCCTAAGACTGAAAATATAATGTAAATAATATTTGCCAATACAGGAACCTACCAATTTTGCCACCTTTCAGTTACTGGTTTTACTTGTTTCACAACATGGAAATGCTTAGCTTCCCAGCAGGTTCTGTTATTCAGCATAAGAAAAGATAGCAGAGCATGACCTGAGCAACATGCTTATCGAAAGGCTGATCTTTTTCCCACTGAATGGCTTCACTAGCTGCCAGGGAAGCAAGACTATCTATTAGACTTCATTGTTCCTTTTAAATCTGGAGAGAGAACTCAGTAATTCCACCTATATCCACCATTCCTAAGTCAGCATTCTGTTCCAGTGTGTATCACAGCTACCTCCTAAACCATGGAAATTACAAAAGTTCTCTACTGGAATCAAACACAATCAAGAACAAAGGCTGTTTTCAAAGTGACATGTTTGAAAAATAGCACTTTCAGTGTAATTAATAGAGCTGTGAATTAACATCATTATTTCCTTCCTCAGACCAAATTACACCCTGAAATAAATATATGCTGTTTCCAGTGATTCCATAAGCAATTTACATTTACAAACATGTACACATTATTTAGTGTTTTAGTAAAGCAATCTTGTGCCCTTGTGCCCTCATGTCAGAGCCTGATCTTAACCCTAAATTCCAAGAGACACAGTTTTGTCAGATTATTCTTCAAGACACTTAGCAGAAGTCTAACAATAAAACTACCTCCTCAGCTTTTCTCTTCTTTCTGTTAATCCAGATTTTTCAAAATTAACATGGAATGGGAAAATTAAAAAACATACAAATAAACAAACAAACACACAAAAACACAGAAAAACAAACAAACAAAAAAACCAAGGAGAAAACAAGAAAAAAAAAAAAAAAACCTTGAACAGTGGAAAACAGTCAGCCAAAACAGGGAAGGGGAAATTATATTTTAAGGGAAAAAACGGTTTAAAAGGTTTAAAAGAACTATGCTTTATTTCATTCCTTTCTCTCTAACCTCAGTACTCATCCTCAAATAGAAGTGTGGTCTACAGAGATCCATATTTATGTATTTAAAATGTGGAAAACACAAGTTCTCTCTCTTAGCTGCTGAAACACAGTAGAACCAAACATTAACATCTCATTACTTCTTTGTCATGTTGTATCCCTGAACACAAAAAGACTGTGTGAAGGAAGGAAGTACCACTATCTCCCTTGGGAAATCTGAGGGCACAATTTTGTTTTGCAGCTCTATCTGAACTGGCAGTCCTGGAGTGAGCAGTCCCACTCCCAAAACACCAGCCTGTCTGCTGGGGTATCTTCCTAAAAATTTTCTGGGATCTTGGCTGTGCAGCCACGTGTGATGGAGCCAACAAAAATAAGGTATGGTTTTGCAGGGCAGTGTTCTGCTGTATGAGCTGAAGACAACCGACCCTGCATTGCATAACTGTAATTTGCAGTCAAGGGGAAGGGGCCAAAGACAGGCACGAGAGAGGGACTGCTGCTTTCAGAGCCAGTCCCTTTTGATGTGAACCTATGACATGAGTTACCAGGGTGCCACATAGCAGCAGTACCCAAAGCTGGGACAGGTCTGGGTCTCCAGCCTCGTGACCTAAGTACTTGGATAAGAACCACCACCATATGTAGTTGTGAGAGGGTGAGAGAAGCAGACTAAGTCATCTGTGTTTCAGGTACCTAGGTCATGTCCTGGGTGGGAATGTGCCTAATGTTTAAATGCTTCCCTGAGCTGCAGCCTTAACAAAGAAGGAAGGTTATGCTGGGAAAGGAAGTTGAGAGAGAAAGGTGCAGAAAGAAATTATGATGTTGGCAGAATAAAAAAGAAAAAAGAAAAAAACCTTTCTGTGTTGCGTTTGCTGGCTTTTGTTGAAAGCCGCAAAATACGGCATGGGGAAACACCACATTTCTATCCCTGATCTTCCTCCACAGGGAAACGAGGGGATAAACAGTCCACATTTCCTGATTTATTGCCAGTCATTGACTTGGCTGTAATATTTATCATTTACAGCCTTGTGCTGGGGGGGCTGTTGTGCCCAAACTTTTCAGATCAGAAAATGGAGAGTAGGACTGACACAAGTATGGTTTCCTCTTTCTTTTCCTCTCCCTTTTCCCAAACACCAGCACGCACATCAAAGACAATTCAACCTATATTGTTCATAGAATTAGCATACCCACTATATTTTGCTCTTTTAATAATCTGCTTTGTTTTCCTCTGTCTCTGATTCTCCTCCTCACCAGATCAATTGTCATGTACCACTTGCAATTGCTAGAACACAAAACGCTAGCATACATTTCACAAGATTATATATTTACAGTAAATGTCCCAGCTCCTTAGCATGGATGACAATGATGTACTTTAGCTACAATCGAGACCATCAACAGATTGTACTGCAATCTGTCACACATTCTCAGGAGGAAGAAATTGGCAACTCACTACACTGAAGAACAGTAATCAAGCATCTGGAATATTACAGTACAAGTAGATTTTATATGATCTGACTAGTTGAAGCAATTTGTAATAATGACTTTTTAAAAATGAGCTTGCCAACAAGACTGCAACAAGCTTAGGCTCCTATTGTCACCAGAATACTTAATGCATATAACTCTCTGATCAACAGTATCTCTCATCTGTTTTACTAATGACACTATTCCAAATTATTTCTACCTGAAATAGATGCATTTTAATGAAAAAAAAAAAAAAAAACAAACCAAAAACAAAAACAAAAAAACCCAACCAAAACTAACTCTTGGTGTTAGCCAAAAGCAATACCCTGTTTTTATGGATGCCTATGTTTGGGAAGAACTTTAAGAATGCTCAGTAAGCAAAATATTTGTGTCATTTTCTGCTCCATTGGCAAGTAAAACTTTATAACTGCTTTCTCTCATGTGAGGAAAATGATACATTGAACAATCTGAAAAAAATAGAAAGGCTGTCAAAAAGTAATCCAAAGGGAGAAAAAATGTCCTCTGGTCTCTATCGCTCTGAGTTTGGACCAACACCACAGTTCCATTTGTTCAAAGGAAACCAATAAGAAAAGAAGGAAACAAACTCTAAATATGATGTTTAATTCTTGAAAGCACAAGCTGTTAACGTTCTGAGGTGCTAAAGACAGATGTATCTTAAGAAGCACCATAGTTTTCAAGGAAACCCACCACCGTGTCACTTAAGTTTAGCCTAGATCAACCCTACTGCTTAGCTAAGCTTTGCTAGATCTGCTCTTACAGGCAGATGACCCCAAATAGGAAATGGAAACCGTAAAAGCCTTTTGAACTATCTGGCTGAAGTTGGGAAGACTTCAGTCATAACACTGAGTGTAAGGGAAGAACAGATCCTCAAAAGTGATGTGATGTAGAGGAGTGACACAAAAGTTCTTTTGTGTTCACACACACCTAGAGAAGGGTTTTTCCAGAATACCTCGAGTTATCTGGAGTACAATCTCCTGTGAAATAGGGTTAAATTTCCTTATAGGTCTTATTTTGAAGAAGGATAACATCCTGGAGCAAAAGTAGCAATCCTTAGACCTTACAGTTTAAGCCTTGTTTTTGCACATTAACGTCAGCAGACAGCCTAAGCTGCAGGTACCTCTCTTCTGAACTTTACTCCTCGTGTTTGCAGGATACCTGCTGTTCTCTTTAAAAGTGTGTCACAGAGCTCAGACTCAGAACACCCACCACTTATTCTTACTTGGAGATCTCACTACCTGCAGACCTTCAGGGAGCTTTGTGGAAGCTGAGAGGGGGGGAAAGGTGAAGCAGCAGCACACTGATTACATTTGTGGAGACTCAGAACAGTTATGCTGGTGGAGAAAAGGGGGTCACCACAGCACATCTAGGGGAGTCAAACTGTGCCTAAGGGCTTCCAAGGGCTTCCAGGTGGCTGGGTATGACTCCCAATATGAACACAGACAATGTGGGTGACTTGGCAAATTCCAGGGGAAGTGACGAGAGGAATAACGCAGTGCCTAGAGCAGAGGAGGTTGGCCCCAGGAAGAGGAATGAGGCACTGAACACCTGGCAGGGAGCAATTGCTTTAACATCAAAACATCGAGTACTGCAGTAGCTCATTTCTTTGCTGTTACGGTCTGGAAGGCTCTACATGGGTATTCCCTGCTCTGCTCCCTGGCCAGGAAGGAAGCCCACCACATCTGATTGATGCTTCTTCCCTGCTGTAAGGGAACGTGGAAAACTCTTCATCAGGACATCCACAGAGCCATAGCTAATATACACGCATAGAAGAGCCTGACAGCTCCCTAAAAAAAAAACTTCATAGAGGGAACCTGAATAGCTCCTTGAGGAGCAGAAACTCAAAGAATACATTAAGATACCACCTCTATATGCTAAAGCATGACTGATAAGGCAGTGTCAGTAACGATGTATACTGGCAAATGTGCTAATTTTGTGCTGTAGTTCTGGTTTTGAAGCATGAGCAACCATAACCAGCTAATTGCTTTTATTCAAAGGGGCCTAAACAAAGACCACAAATACAGAAATGGAAGATCAAACTCTGACCAAAAAAAAAAAAAGTGGGGAAATCTTGAGCTGAGAGGTAAAAAAGAAATCATATGTAGAATTATCTCAGTATTTAGAGCAGTACTAGAAGAGTTAGACCTGTCCTATTTTGAGACTGGCAGCAGAAAACAAAAAGACAAAAAGGCTGCTGAGAGATGATGGAACAGTATGAGTGTCTTCACATACAAGAAGGAATGAGCACCTAAGGTTCTCCCCTTTGGGCAGAGGAGAAGAGGAGGAAAAGTAAAGACAGCTGGTGCTTAAAGAGTGTGAGGAAAGGTAGAGGGAAAAATTCCTGATCCAACTTTCTGATTATAATGTTGATGCTGTGCTTCCTATGGTCTTGAACAGATTTTAGTGAGCTGAAATATTGATTCTAGTTTTGCAAAGCAAATACTTCCTGATGGGTTTTTCTGCTGTCATTAGAAAATGGTTCACCAAAACTTACCAAGTACTTTTAAAAACCAAGTCTGCATATTCATTTTTGGATGAATATGGATTTAATGATATTTTATCATAGATTAAAATGAGTGTTGTTCAGTTTCATTTGGAGGAGATCTCATTGCTATTAATGAATTTCCATTGTTCAGTGTACTGGAACCAACTTAAAATATTTTATCATACATCAAAAATTACATAAATATTTCCCAAACCATTCCATTAGCATTTAGAGGAAAAAAATCACATAAATTCATTTGAGTCCATAGTTAGTTCCTTAATACTCTTTCAGTAAATGACCTCTAAAATATTTTCCGTGTACAATTTATTTCTTCACAATCTAAAATTTAACAGCTGTATAGTGTTTGTATTAAATATTCACAAAGAAGGAGGAAGCTACTTTTTTAAGGTAGACATTAGTGAAGTGTGAATATGACTCAGCCCTATGAATGTGTTTGTTCTTTGAGTCTTTATGGGGGTCTGGAAGATCTGACAGAATATTGCTTAAGGAATTGACCAAGGAGATCCAATTTTTGGTCATTTTATGATATATTCTTTCCTTCAAGAGCAAAGCCAAAAGCTGAATTGTTAACATCTCACACATAATTTTTCAAAATTATTTTAGAAATGTGAGCTAAATGCGGATATTGTAACAGTTTTTTCAATTATGTGTGAGAGTACAGTAAAGTAGTAATAAAAGCTCTTTATTTACACCCTAGCTCAAGAGTCCTGCTTACACAGGACATTTTCATCCTATTCCATTTTTAACAGTTGCAAATATAATGCTTATTTTGCAGCTGATATAGTGGTGCCATGCAGCACCATGTCAGCTAGCTGTACTTAAACTCCTTGAGAAAACAACCTCATTTTGAGAGTATATGATTACTACCAGAACTTGTCCTTTGCTACACTGCCTAAAAAATCCCACCAAGATCTGTTAGCTAACTTCAGCATTGAAAATTGTATTTAAGGATGATAATATTTTCACTCTTATCAAGTTGTATTTCTTTTACTCAAATAGGACTTTCATCACCAGAATGATTCACTGAGTTTCAAAATTGAAGTATTTTCTCATATTTTATTAAGAACTCTGGTACAGTAAGATCCCATCACAACACTCTGAGATGTGAACTTGTGTTGTTTTCATTTAAAATAAATTCCTTCACTTAGCTACATTAATTCTCTGTACTAATTGAGAATCAAAAAGATAGAGCCACCTTAATATTCCTGTTGTATTTCATTGCCAATTCCTCCCTCTCTTCTGATCACATATTCCCACCCACATGACTGAATGTGCAGTGAGGCACCCAGGTCTAAGTGACAGTGCTCTGCAAGTCCTCCTGGCCTTTCACTTCTGCTCTGCCTTCATCTGTCACGCTAATATATTATCTTGGGGAATCTGAGCCAAAATCTGTTCTCAGACACAGGAAGGTAAACCTGAAGGCACTCTGCTGCGAGAGCTGCCTCACATTTTTGTCATCCCCAGGTGCCATGTGTGGACATCACCCCGGAAGCAGCCCAGGGGCTGGGGTCCTGCAGGGCAGGATGTGCCAGTGACTCACAGGGACAGTCGCTCATGAGCAAAGCACCCGGATAACCTCGTTAGTAACTCTGTGAGTGAGTCACAGCAGAACTGCTTCAGGATGCCAGAGCAGCAGTGGGATCTATTTAGCTGCTGTAATGCCTAAAACACTTAAACGATGCGATAATTTACCCTTGGTCTTTCTGCTACTAAAGTGTGGGTCCTTCCTAAGAATAAAAGAACACAGCAAGTATCAGCAACAGTGGTTCAGAAACACTTTAATAACAGACCACTGCCTAAGCAGTTTTAAGGATTTTTGTATATGCTTCTTTTATTCTCTATTGGAAACCTTATAGACACTAAATGCATAGCCAGTGGTTGCATTAATGGTCTGCAGAAAACACAGGCAACCTATACTAAATCCTACTAGAAACATGATAACAAAATGAAGCTTTCCAAGAAACAAAATATATTCATTAGAAGGTCAAAAAATTCAACTGATAATGAAAACATTCTGCTTTATTTACAGACACTAGAATACATGCAATATACGTATCAAATAGTTGTAGCTTTGTTCTTGTTTTAAAAAAAACCTTTAAAAGCAGTAATTGTAATCTTTCAGTTATATATATTTCATCAGAAAATGCCTATTCATTTGAATCAGGAACTAACTGACCTTGAAAAACCTGTAAAGTTAAATGAGAAGAGTTTAGAAAATATCAAAACAATTCATCATGGTGCTTTGAAATTTTAAAGTTACTTTTCCTGAACTAAAAATATGTTTAGATAATAACAAAACAAATTGTTTAGAAGAAAACAACACAGTCAAATAGAGAACAAATATTTTAAGATATTAAATAAAGCATTTCAATTGAGTTGAGCTGACTATTTTTCTCATTTTTGGTTGTTAGGACTCTTCGAGATTTTCATATTGCATCCCTTTCTTGAATAAAATACATTTCACACTCCAAAAATTGCACCCAAAAAAATCCTTTCTACTCCAAATGAAAATCCATACTTGTAGCTCTGTCTCCTTGGCCTGGTGAAGGACTACCAAAACACTCTAGGAAGGCCTATTGTACTGCAGTGTTCAGAACAGTTCAGCTTTCCCTGGCTCTCATTGTTCTTCCTTCACCCTGTAAAGCTCTCCAGTTTCTTTGTTTAAGACTACTTTACAAAAGAAATTATAAAGAATACTATTCTTCAGTTAACAGAGGTTACAATAACTTTTCTTTTTTTAAGCACAGATGCAGAACAAAAGGCCTGACCTTGCTTCACAGCTCTGGAAACAATATCTGCTAGTTCTTTCTGAAAGGATGCAGCTTGCTGAAGTAAATGCAGTATCACAAGGCTTAGAAGTACAATTGACTAGTACATACACCATCTGTGTGAGTGCTTCAGCCTTCTGATGATTAATGTATTTATCTTGTGAACATGCTAATGAAGATGCTAAGTAAGAATAAGTATTACATGATGCAAAACAACAGACTCACAGAGATAAAAACACATCCATCAATGCATATGTGAAACTGGAAGCTGCCTTGAATCCACTTCGTGAATTTAAAACATAATAAAATATATAATAAACACACAATTTACGGTAATTATTAATCTTAGATCACTAGAGGTGGGACTGAGGAAGAGTTTTCTTGCATCAGAGAGTCAAGAGCCACTGAGATATTTGTTCATATGTTGTATTTTTTCTGGGATGATCTGGAAAGGTTATTTAATAAACATTCTGCTAGTGCAGTGACAATGGCCACGGTGTCTCTTGATCACTTCCTGCAGAAAATTTTAGCTAAGACTTTTATCACAGAGCTTATGTTTTTAATGGATGCAGAAATATTTAATGGCCCATGAGATGTATAAAGAGTGTGTGACACAGATGATACTGTGGAACTTTCAAACATAGTATGATTGCTGAGAATTACAAATAATTAGATCTGATGATGCAGGAGACTATTTCCAGACTTATATTCCTGTGCACTTTCTCTTTTATTCTGTGCCTTCTCATATCCTCTTACTTTTGTGGAAGAGGTGGCTCCTCATACAGTACTCAGTTTTAGGGCTAAAGCATTCATCAGTGAAGGAGGTCTTCATTACTACTATCAGAGCTGCTGCTTCTTTTTTTCTTTTCCCTGCAGTCCACTGGGATAGATTTAACAGCTATGGAAATTGAATCAGTAGCAGTTGATTCAGGACTTTCGAATTTGATTCTCCAAAATGTTGAACAGGCTAGCCCTTATCCAGTAATTTATATAAATAACTGCTTAACCTCAAACATATTAATAATTACAGACTTCAAAGAAAGCTTTACTTTGCATATGAATATAAACTATGGTTAATTTACTTTATTGAAAGCTACATAATCTAGTGAGAATATGCTTGTTGTATGACAAAAGCCTGTAGCACTCATTTAAGTACTGATCTATAAATCTTTAGTTGATCATGCCAAACCAATCATAAATCTGGTGGATTAATAGAAAGAAAGAAAAATTATTTACTTAAACAATTAAATCTCAGCCTTGGAATTCAAGACCTACTGGATTTCCTATATCCTAAAACCTATTAAATTATGTCCTCTGTTTTTTTCAGATTTTTGGTCTGCTGGAAATGAAAAAAAATCCATTCAAAAGAGCATGTATATAAATGTAACATGTATATGTATATATAAACACATAAATATGCTGTGTTTATAAATAAATACACACATTATATATACAAACATAACATGCATATAAATGTGTGAAGCATATTTACCTGCTACATATGCAGCTGTTTTACCTAATCATGGCAAAATAGAAAACTACTGCTCCAAATGTATTTTTAATAATTCATTTCTGATGCTTTTTCATTTTGTAACATCTTCCCTAAATACAGATGGGAAATGATAGCTTGCTGTCCTTTAGAGTATAATTTGGGAATGGTTTTGTATAGAATATGCAAGTATAAGGAAAAATCTGCTGACATTCCAGGGAAGCCTTTGGTGATGTAGCACTTCTTCCAGGTCACACAATCTGTTCCATCCATCAAAGGAAAAAATATGTGCTACTTCTACACAAAGAAAGCTTCTGCTTCATCCTAGAGAGCACACCCTGCCAGAGAGGTTTCATCTTTTTTGACCACTTAACCCAAACTAATGTGAACTTCATTCTTTGCAGTTTGTTTGAAAGCATAGGAAATATGTTAGAGTGCTGATCAGAAACTAGTAAAAGGTGTATGTGCATGGCTAGAGCAAATGTTATCAATGTCATGCGGGATATTTAGTTTGGTGTGTTCCCAAAGACTTGTATCACCATGTTAATTTTCCAGTCTAAACAGTATTATTATATTCCTTAAAGATAGAAATTGCTTCTTACCTATGAAATATTCTTGCAAATAATTCATGTCATACTCAAGAGAACTACTCTTGACAGAAATATGTGGAATTGGTAACAGCAAGTTTCAAGCTTGAATCAATCGTTCATAATACAAAATATCTAAGGGAAATATAAGTGTAAGCATATACCATAAAAATTATAATGCTTTTAAAGGAGAAAGTCCTCTACACAAATTTATGTAATCCTTGAGAATAGAGCAATCCACCCTCTCTAAGTGATATGACAGCAATAACTGTATAGTTTCAGAAATTTCCACTTGCAAATGATTTTTGATGAAGAAAATATGTCTTGGAATATGGACACTCAGTAATTTGGTACTAAATATTCCTTAAAATGCAACAGTAAAAACATCTAATATAACACATCTATTTATTCTTTTTTTTAAAATGTCAAGTCAAATCCTTCAAAAGTCAATACCTTGAAAGTTCTTCACACAAAGCTGATTTCCAAAGAATCCTGAAGCAGTCATATTCTTAGTCAAGTATACACAAAGGCCATTATTTCTACAGACAGGAATACATAGCAACAAATTAAAACAAACAACTGTCCTGTGTCAGGTGGAAAATTACTCCTGGGGAATTTTGTTTTGAGTAGTATAACAGCTTTGAACAAACTTACAAACCTGAGAAAACATCAGTCTTTAATTACATTCTCTCACCTTCTCTGTTAAGCCCCACATAATTTTTTTTCTCTTTCTACTCCTACTTGTCTTTTACAGAAATTACATATCTCTTCACACCTTTGCCTACTCGTTTGTACCACAAACACAGTTTTTAATAAAATTATTCATTAAGTACTATATTACAGATCCAAAGAAATCATCACCTTTACCATCATCAAGAGGCAGTTGTGTCCTGGTCTCTCATCATTATGCCCACCCTGACCTGATTATTTTTAGATCTTTTCCACTGATAAATTGCATACGTTAACTAAAGTTCAGTAGACTTTAAACTCCTCTTAACAAAAATATGCATGAGAAATTGTTTAGTTCCACCTTCTCTTACTTTAGACAATTAATTCAGATTAGTTTAGACACTAAAGATGAACAGCTCTGAATAATTCTTTGAGCAATGATTTTCCTAATTGTCTGAGGTCCACATGGTGAAGAGTTACAGGCACATGCTTGCAGTTGTATCGCAAACCAAGACATAGTGTTTGGAGCTGAAAAGCTTTTTTGTCTCTGTCTTATGAATCTGAAATTGTCAGAAAACATTTTTCATAAATGGCAGAGAGTAAATTAATATTTTCTAACTTTTCCATCCCAGGATTATAGAGAAACATTAGGTGATATCCTTCATTCCCTGAGCTCTGCAGCTACTGTTTTGTTAAATGCATCAGATGATGTCCTCAACATAAAGTTTTTAATTTTTCTCCACAGCTTCAATGCAGGATCCAGTCAGTCTTTTCAAGGATATTCATGGATTCTTTCAATTTTTTACCTCCACCTCGTAATGTGTGGAACACCACCCACATAAAGACTTACTGAAGTGATAAGACTGCTAATTAGATAGCCTGACACACAGTTCACATTCCCATATGAGCCTTGGGCAACATTACAATTACTGCGAGCTCAGAGCCAAATCTGGCAGTATTTCAAGGTGGAACACACAAGTTTGTCTGCACTGAATCTCCAGAGCCTCTGAACAATTAATAATAGTGATTGTATATATAAACTGCAGCACAGCAGTGTTGTACTTTGCAGTCATCTAAAAACATCATAGAAGCTAAAAGCCACCCTACTGTATCTATGCTATTGTTTCTTGGTTGCCCTCCCTCATTGGAAATTATCAAGGCTTTAGGCCCGATGGGGAATCCTTCAGAGATCCATACCCTCAGTAACCATCCTTCCTGCAGCTGAGAATCCCCTGCAGCAAGAAGGGAAACCGCTGGGATCCCACCACCGTCCTGCCCTACCCTGTCCCAGCCTGTGACATCCATTTATGTCTCAAGACCTGAACAAAGTCTCAGTGCTAGCTTCTCCACAGTGCTCTCTGAGATTGAAAGGTTATAAAAAGTCAATACGGAGCATGCAGTCAAGTAAAGTAAGGATGTATCTTTGATAACATCTACTGATACAGTTGAAAAAAACCCCAAGCTTTAAAAAACAGAAATTGGTTTTCAGTTAAAACTGAGATTCAGTGTTTATTATAAATCTATGCAAACATTGTTTGCTTAAACCTGATTAAGTGTTTGTCTTTATGAGCATGGATCTCATATTAATGTGCTCCTAAAATTAGACATTTGGAAAAATTAAGCCATTCATCTTTCAATATTTGAAGGGTCCACTGTTTTGGGTTTTTTTTAATTTGCCTGTACTTGAACATATATAGTATTTATAAATATAAAGGCCACACTTCATATAGTTCACATTTTCTGCTACAGAATTCTAAGCAAATAACCTCAATTACTTTCTGGGAAAGTCTTAAACTATCAGAGTATTTTTCCATAAACTTCTCATAATATTAGACAATGACCAGATAACAGAAAAAATTGGGAACAGCTGTAATTTGATGAGCAATTTTTCTAATGTACTTGCTTTTAACAGATTTCGGTTAATTAAGGCAGAGGAGGATAGCTATGAAGTTGTGATTTTGAAAAGTGAGAAGTTCTGCACTATCAAATTAAAAATAAAATACAATTTTTATGTTTTATGTAATAGTTCAAAGAATAAGGTAACTTTTTTTTTTTTTTTACAAACCTGAAAATCTAATATCGCAATTGTGGGAGATTGAGCTTCTGCTAAAGTAAAAAAAAAAATACCATAATTGTGATCTGGATGTAAAATCTGTGGAATGAGAGCTATCCTAAAATGGTAATTAAAACTTACCAAGCAAAGGCACCTGAACCAAGATAAGCTTTATGAAAGCTAAGTGATATTCTTATGTTATGGAGAACACAAATTACTGCAAGCAATGAACATGGAAGCAGACAAGCAGACACTTCAAATGAGTCTTCAAGAGCTGCACTAAAGCCACTTCATCAAAACAATACAAACAAAATCATGATCCAATACTTGGAGGAATATGTAAGACAGTAAAGACAAAGAGAAGAAAAGCCCTTAGCTCATAGATTGCTTTGTGTGTAATGCACAGAAGTGCAGCAGTGCTGGTTCTCGGTCACTGTCTTGGCAGTGTGGTGCCAAAAACAGTTAGGGCACTT
>VZTN01026429.1:44883-65038 GCA_013400515.1 Erpornis zantholeuca
GCACTTTCAAAAAAAAAAAAAAGCCTTGTGCTTTAAAATTTATATTGATATCACTTAGTGTTATAAAAATACAGTCCAGGTTAACCAAAAGTGTGAACTCAATCTGAGAGAAAATCAATTGAAAAAGATGGAATTTGCAGCAGTACTACAGGGGCAAGTATCCATTAGTATATATTTAAGTGAACATGTCTACTGAAGGAAAAGGAAGCTAAAAAAACTGAGGAAGAGTTTCAGGTGACTTTCTAGGCAGATATTTTTCTCATCACTTTATAGAATACAGGTAATGGAGACCAAATTTTCACCTTATTTCAAGGGAAAGGATGAGTATTGGAAGAGGTTCATCACTTTGGGAATCAAAGAACAAATAATGCCTTGTTTATGTTGAATATAAAATATGGAAATCTGAGATACTTTATGGTAATTCAGAGAGATTTTTTGAGAGAAGAGCAAGGTTAATTTTTCCTAATGTAAGAAATACATTGCATATAAGCTTGTAGCCACCTTTCAAAAAATACCACGTACACCTCTGTACGTTCAATTCAACTTTTAGGTGACTCTTGCACTGCTATTCCCATTACATTCCATAGCTGACATGCTGAAATTTCGAGAGACTCACACGAGTGTGCATGCTCATACATTTCATCATACAGATGTTACTAAGATCCTTAAAATAAGTATTTTCATGCATGAAAGTGAAAGTAGAGCGTGGCCAAAAGATCTGAATATCTATAAAAAGGACAAAAATTGTTGGGCTAAACTTATAAATATGTAAATGTAGACTGTGTTAGATTCCAAACTCACAGAGCAAAAGACTGAAAATATCACCTATATTCACCATTCATAGGCTTAAGTCTCTTAATGTCCTGCTTAAAGTCTCAATTCACTGATAAATATCATTCCATACAGTACACCTGAATGGGAGCATTCCTTGAATAATTCCAGCTAATCAAGCAATCCAGATTTCTCTAAAAGACTACCAAACCTTCAGGATTATTTGCATTTCCATCTGCACAATTTATCATTTCTGATTTCATATTTGCTTCCTTACATCATTGATGAAATGCTAAAAAAACATTGTAATACGAATCTGAGCAGTACTTCCCTAGGAAACCCATCATGTGATGATGATTTGGCAAGGACCTGATATCTGTCAGGCCTGTTTGAAATTATCTATTTCCTTTAGTCACATTAATATTGATAAATTATATTCTTATTTTTCAATTGTTTTATCTGACAGCACTTTTCACATGATTTCACTTGGTTTTGTTTTCAGGATAACTGGAACATCTTTTACCCTTTCGAATTACTGGTACAAATGGGGTTGGTTTTCAGGTCTATGGAACTTCCTTGGCATTCAAATGTTTAATAAGTTTAACACTAGCAGACCAGCTTTCTTAGCCAGCTCTTTTCAAAGTCTATACTCCAGTTACTGACATCAGCAATGATATCAGCTCTTTTTCTATGAGTAGGCTAGAAAGTTCTTTGTTCTTATGGAACTCTTGTACATTGGCCTTTCCAAACAGGGAATAGGAGCAGTTGTTGAACATTTCCTGAGACATTATCTTCATTTTAGCTCTCTCCAATTTCATAATGGCCCATCCCATTAGTAGAATCTCCTTTGTTCCCACTGTAATTTTGAAAAAACTAAATTTCTATTAGCCTTTTTCCTGGCGGACGTGGCTTTTCTGCAATTCGTATTTTAGTAACAATTTTCTATGCTCTAGATTGGAGCTCATTTTTCTCTCTTCTCTGCTTTTCTGGATTTCACAGACTTTTTCTCTATTTCTTTTATCTTCATTGCATTACTGATAAAGGGTAAGCTTCTGAGAAAATTAGTCTCTTACCTGATACAGAATCATAACTTTGAAGTTTTTCTGATAATCCTTTAGATTTAATCAAAATCCTTACTTTCTAATAATTCTTTCTTTAAAGAAGCCAAATTATTAAACTTCCAGTAGAGTCAAATTTATTCACTATAATAACATTCAAAATACTGTTGTTCCATGGTGAATTCATGCCACTGCATTTAATTTTAAAACCTCTAACAGTGCTTAGAATTTCTTGCTCCACATATTCTCTTACATTTGCTTTCACTAAGCAAATAGTTTTTCACCTACACACTTTACAGTCAGATGTTTTCTATTTGAATTAAATGGTCTTTAATAGATTCCCTTTCATGCCTATATTTGTCAATGCTTACATGGAGTACTCTACACTCTGCTAAGGTACAACAGTGTCTTATGCAAATTGAAGCAGTAATTCAAGTGGAAAGCAGAGGAAAAGAGGTTGTGCACTGAACTCAGTAGATATTCTCAAAAGTGTCTATTACTGAAAGTTCTGTTACAATACCACAGCTTTCAGACATGGACAACTGAAATTCAGCATCAGAATAAAGGATGTAAAATAATCCACACAGCAACAAGATGATTTTTTTGGAGGCACTTGTCAGTAAAAGAGGGGTTTTATTTTTTCAGGTGCCTAAATATGATTTATGCTTATTTTAAAAAATAATATATTAAAAATTGTAAGCAGGCATTGTTAAGACATTCACTTCAAGACACCAAAATTTGACATGAGCTTGTAAATATTTCATGTTGTTTTCCAAGGGAAAATTAAAATCCATCATATTGATGGACTGAAAATCCCACATCATCCCACACATTGTCCCACATCCTTCTCAAAAGCATTGACTTTGGCAGGTTTTAACCTCAGCTCTAATGATTTTTGTTCCTTAATTGAGGGAGAATTCACTTTCGTGGAGTGCTGAAGAAATTTTAAGCAGAAAAGTATCTGTACTGAGAAAAGAGGTAAATATATTTTTAGTTGGGTTATGCCCCTTCCTTACATCTGTGGTGGGGAGGAAGTTGTTCCATATTTTAAAATACATTTTCAGTACAGTTGAAGAAGCTTTATCACAAATGGTTATTTGTCATTAATTTTAAATACAATTTAAGTAAGAAAATTTGCACAGAATAGTAACTCACAAGAACTACATTCCTTCTTAGCCAGAGAGAAGCAAGAAAAAAATTGTGGTGTCACTTCACAGGCTGTAAAACTGATTTAAAACAAGTATAAGGAGACTCAGACACCCTATTAACAGACCTACAAAAACAGAATATCTGATGTTCATTACGATTTCATGTCTTGATTCTATTTTTAAGACATCTTTCTGAGAGCTCATACCCAGGTAAGAGGCTGTTCATGGTTTGCAGGAGAGTACAGACTTTTTATTCTTTCTTCACCTTTTGGCCTATGCCAAAAAATTATAATCTCATTGATTATAATCATTATAATCTAAGGTGATGCCTTATGTTTTAACTTTTATATTTTTTCAAATCCTGTACTGCCTAGTGTAACTCTGAAGTTTCTTGTAGCTCATTAGGTACTGCTCTCCTGTGCTAAGACAGACATAACAGAGCCTCTCTTGCTTGCTTTCCAAGGACACCCAGACTGTCTTAGGCCCAAAAGTGTAAACCTTCAACTTGGAGAGGGGGCCAAGCTTGGGGAAATTATGTCATTAACTGAAGTTTTAATTGGTGAGTTTATGCTGATACGAAAATGGACCAAACCTATAAAAGTGTAAAGAACTCGTGACCTGTCATCCATCTTGGGACCCACTGAGGCAGGAGCCTCTGGACCCCCAGGGTGTACCTTTGAAGTACCTTCAAATACATACCTCCTTTATTCCCTAATTCCTGTCTAGTCTCTGTTTATGGGTAGCCATTTAAGGCATCAATGGAACTTGGATTATTATTTTTCTTTTAATGAAAGTGGACATTGTGCACAGTTTTCTTCTTACATGTTTAACAAAAACTGGATGACCTGATAGAAGGTATGGCAAAGGCCTCACACATATTTGTTTTCACCTACTTGATTCCAGATATCAATTAAATCTCAAACAGCATGACTTTGGTAAACGTAACACACAATTAAATGGTATGATCTTGTTTAATTCTTCTCTGCTCTTGCAGACTCATATTTTATTTCAACTAGTTATTTAGATTTATAAATAAATGGCATGTCTTCTCCTCTCACACCAGGCAATCAGGTAAACAAAACCTAAGCTTAATTATGCTGTGCTTTCTTCTGTCTGCAAACTCTTTTACTCATTCCCATTTCAAACTCTATTGCTATGAAAATGTGTGTAATAAGAAAAATTGGTTTTGTTGTCATATTTTCTGGACACTTTCTCAGCTTTTGGTTATAGATTGTTGTAAGCATAAGAAATTGCAGCTACTGAAAAAAAGGTTGATTTCATACTGAGAATCACCAAAAATTATAAACTTCTGTACTTCAGTTTTTAAAAATTATTATATAAATTCTACATACGTCATTTGATGTCAAAGGAGGCTGAAATTCATACTGTGATTTAGTGAAATATCGTTAAAATGTAAATTAACTGCAAGATACAAACTCATAGCAAGCCAGACTTCTATAGCTCCCTGTTCATGGAACTACTTATTTAAGCACACAGGCAACTGACATTTACACAGATTGTGAATTATTACTGCTCTTGATGCAGAACTTGCTTGCTTGCTTGCTTAACCTCAGAAACAACAAAACAGAGATATACTTATCCCAGGAAAACTACCCAGAAACAATTCAACTTCTTTCATATGATACAAAGGCAAAGGCTGTAAACTCAGCAGCCCTAGTTTGCTCCTGGAGAATAATCTCAGTGCCTCAGGATTGCATTTTGAAGCACCCCAGTTCCATAAGAGCTTTAGATGGGCACAGCAGCGTGTGAGTGGCAGGATGTGAGCACCTTTAAGCCCAGCACCTGAGTTACTCAGGGATATGATCAAAAGCCATCCAATGTACCTGGAAAAGCCAATGTTGACCTTTGGAGTTTAACAAGATTTATAGAGCCCAAAGTATGTTCTAAGTAACTACGAAAAAATTTTCCTTGTCAGCCAGATTCACAATATTCATAACATTGAGATTTTTACACTGGCCTAGAGCTTCCCAGCCACATTTTTCCAGAATAATCCAGAGTTCACCATGGCCAAAACACCAAAAAAAAGCAAAGTCCATTACTCTGTTTGTTGCTAAATACATATATTAAAGTTACAAGTAGTGATGCATATTTATCAAAACTATTCACTCTTTATTTCTATTCTGTATTTATAATGAAGGAGAAGGAGATGTTACATCCCATATGATGTTAAGGATGCAGTAAAATTTACCATCTGTTGACAAAGAAAGATGTGAAGGAGCATTTGCTAAAATTAATTATTGCAGTTAAAGCTGGACATCTTAAATCCAGAATCCCCACAGTAACCAGCTGAGAAGCTCACTGGAAGAGCCTAGGGTTGTCCTAAGGACTAGGATACTCTTCTGACATCAGACATGGGCAAGCTAAAGGGTGAATCAGGGACTGCAGGCTGCCAATCACCCCCTGTGGCACAGAAGGGCTCCCATGCCCATCTGCACAACAGCTCCCATTTTCAGGATTGTGTGAGCAGGTTTGCAGTGTGGACTGCCCTCCAAAGCACTGTGCCTGCACTTGTGATGAGAACAATCGGGAGGGAGAGTGATCTGAATGAGGGGTTGGGGTCACTCTAGCCCATCGTAAATCCTCACCAGACAATTTTAAAAAGAACTAGAGAATATAGTGCTGTTCTGGCATTCATGTAGTATTTAATTTATCAAAATTCATGCTTCAGTGAGTCCCTGGTAATTACAAGGAAAATATCCCTTCCTTTTCTCAGCAACACAGAGCTGAGAGATGCTTTCAGAAGGAGAGCATTTTTTTTGGACTTAGGATATTTTACCTAGAAGTTTACCTAGAGAGGTCAACAGGACAGGTCAATCAGCTTTCTTTGCTGCTGTACAGCCCACTTTCTTACCAAGTATGAATGAAGTACTCAGCTCACAGGATTGTATCTGTAGCACTAGATTTGGAAAGTGTAAACTACTGCTGCTGTTTGCAACAGATCAGCCAGGACAACCAACATGCCACTGTTTAGTCTCCTGACATTTGGAATGATTTTCACTAACTGAAGTATTTGGATTATAGGAGAGATAAGTATGTGACACAACAGCCTTTGACACACAGAAAGTCACACTAGTTGATTAAACGGAATTCTTTGGCAAGCAGTTCTGTTGAAAATTCTGACTTGCATATTTCCTACTTAAAGGAACAGACACAGACTTGACCCAGCTGGGATGGATTCCTGGGCTCATGTGAAGAGTGAGTGTTCCTGGAAGGAATTTCACAGACCACTAGATCATAACAGCAGATATTCAAGAGAAAATTTAATTCAACAGATAAGCTTTATTCTGTATAGTAGGCGTATTAAGAAGAATTCATCTGCCTAAAAATAGGTAAAAATTTTAGATGCTGTAGAAACTGGAGTTATCCACGGTTGACTGGCTGGTAGACTCATCATGTTCTGTAGTTGTAGCCAGAAGCAATAGAGAATTTAAAATAAAAAAAAAAAATCGTTTGGACACACGAATATCAATAATTATCTAAAGTCCTTTTAACAGTCATAAACTGTCTGAGTTTTTAAATCATCCCAGTTCTTGTCAGAAAGGGATGGAATTTTATGTATGCTAGAAATAGAAAGGGTGTAAATATCCTCAACATCAGTTGTTATTTCCCTTAATTTTGAGTTTCACACTGAAAATCAAAAGGCTAAATTTAGAAAATGAAATCCATGCATTGAGAAACTGCAATGGGCTGCCTAAATTAAGTCAATTAACTGGGGAATAGGTCTGGTTTAAAATATTGAGATAAATCAATCAGACATCAAAGGACATGGAATTAAACTGGACTGATACAGTCAAAACAAGAAATCAAAAATTTTGGGAGGGTTCTTGGCATGGATTTATTTCTGCTCATAGAGCCAAAATTGCTGTAAAAATATAGTGATGCCATACTAATAGGCTGGATTAGATCAAAAGACAGCAATGCCTTTCTTTTCAAGGATATAGTAAGTCCCTATAAGTAATCATTCTCAGGGAGTCCTGAAGGTTTAGAGTACTGAGTTAGTCACGAGGCAACAAAAGGAACCCTTCAGCAGTAAGTTATGGTCCCTCTGTTTTTCTGATTATCTACTCTAACCAATTTCCCTGAGAAATACAACTGCTACATATGACAGAGCAAAAACACAGTAGGATAAACACTGAGTGCTACAGAACAGGGAGGTTTAGTTAACAGTGGTCATAATCAGCAACAAATCTGAGGCTGGGCTTGCAGGTCCTGTCATGCTGCTGCAGGAGACATAGAGTATAACAGTGTAGGGGGTCAATAAAGAAGGAAGACATAAGGAAGCCCATTTATCTCTATCTGTACCTGCATCTGTATCTGTTTCTTCCCTTCCATTTACAGGGAAGAGCACAGATAAGTAAGTCAAGCCTGACAAGTCATCAAGCAGACCACTTTTCCACAGCTTTGTCTGCTGGTTTGTGAGCAGGTAGGGAAAGGGCACTTTATTTCCCCTTGTGCTTCCATTCCTCATATCTTTCCGTTTCAGATTTGCTGCATAGCAAAGGAGGTTTTCTACCTCTCTGGAACTCTCAAAAGAGACTTCCTTCCTTCTTTGGTATCTTTGGATTCTGAAGGAGAGAATTGTCCCTCCTTTTAATCTTCTTTCTCCACTTTCTGCTCTCTGCCTTTAATGTTGCTTCCATCAAGACACATGGGTTTCATGGGGTTTCTGTGGGGTTTCTGTAGTACTTCCAGCCCAAAGGCCAATCTGTAATCTGTGTCTCATAGCTGCATAAATAAGAGTTTTAACCTGCTACTGGAAACAGGGCGATCCTGTTGATTCAAATGTTCCATATTAGCATAGCATATATAATACAAATAGACCTAGCACAAAATCATTTGTCCTAGCCACTATATACATTAACATATTAGCATTCTTCTTCTTTTTTTTTTCTTTTCTGAAAACGAAGTATTTGTCAAAGCAAAAATAAAAGTCATCAAAATTGTGATTATGGAAAATAGTTTCATACCTGATATGATCAACATTTCTATTAAAATATTAATCAGGATATAGCAGTAGAATTTCAGGTATGTTTTTAATACCTAATTTATACATTTCACATCTCCTAAATCATAGTTTACTTTGTAAATATTTGCTAATTTAACAAAACATGTACTACCAGCTTCAGATCATTACTCATGCAGATAGCAAAGAGGACTTTGTGCCATTTTATGATGTGACTTCTCTGTTTAATTAACTCCTTTAAACTATTAATATCTGACTTTTTTCCCTAGCTCTCGTGTTTTTGCTTGTGTGTCTAAAAAGCTCTGTGTACCATTCAGCCAGCACAGGTTGACTTCCTCCCTCTCTCATAGCAACAAAATCCTGGCTACCTCTGAAGTGGATATGCTAAATGGGAGGGATTTCTCATCATCCCTTTTCTCTCTAGCTCACATGCACAAAATGCCGCAGTTCTGCTCAGAAGATGTTTTTCAGAAACCATTTTGTGTGTGATATTAATCAGTTTGCTGATCAATAACATAATTAGTCTGTTTCATGATGTATACCAAATGTTATTGATAGATTTTTGTTACTGTGTAGATGTGGTCATCAATAACAAACTGATTCATATCACACACAAATAAGACATAAGACATTCTTTTCCAAATTTTTTAATTTTAAGCCATGCTTAAAGGGCATGAACACTTACAAATCTACTTGCTATTCTTGTTTAAATAAGAAAGTCACATTCTTCTCTGGATGCTTCGCTTGTGGCTAGCAATCTCTTGCACCAATACATAAAGCATTTATGTTGAATGTTGTAGCCAATTTTTTCTGACAGGATTCATACTTTTTGCTAACACAGGGTTCAATCCTGGTCCAGTCCTGTAACCCTGAATCAAATTACTTCATGGGAATAATATTATTAATTTCAGTAAATCTATTTGCATTTGTGATGTTCAATATCCTGTCAGCTTGCCGAATCCGACCATTAGCAAACAGACAAATATTCAGCCAGAGGCAACTTCCATGTTCCTGTTTCTAAAGAAATGAGCTTATCCTACAGTACAATCAGTACTTTTCTCAAAACTTTAGAGGAATGAACATGGTCAAGATTAATCTCCTTATTATGACATCTGCTATTTTTTCATTATCCATTACTAAATTTTCTTGCATGCACTACAATTAGAGAATGCTTTATTTATTTGTTCAGCAGTAAAAAGGATTGTTTCTACAAGGCACAAATGAAATTTCTCCAGACCAGTTCAATGAGCTTCTGAGCTCCTTTCACCTCTAATGAAGAACCATTACTCAGCAATCATAGAGCATTTGCTAGCCCTTGGTAGCTCTTACTCCATGAGACTATTTATGACAGCAGAACTAAAAGTGAATATAAGCATCTGCAGGGTGACAGCTTTGACAAGAGGTTCTGTGAGGAGTATTGCTAACACAACACATTACTATACAGAGCAAAGGCAGGCAATGTGGTGCAATGCTGACCAAGCTGCAATGTTAATAATAGAAGAATAATTGAAGTTAGAAGGATTTTTGACCTAATGGTAAAAGGAAAAACTAAATACATTACCAGTTTGGTGTAGTAACACTGCCTAAATCCATTTACCCCCCATTTACCCTGGTCTACATTACTGCAGTGATTTTTCTCTTCTTTTATGTAAGTCAAAATTCAGTTTTGATTGTCTTGTTGGAAGGGAAATATGAGAAACAGAAGGTCTGCAGCAGCTGAAGAGAAAAGGAAAGATCAGGACCTTCAGTGTGACTGCAGTGTGCATTGCCTGAATTTTCCTTTCCATCTCCTTGGACAAATAAGAGTGCTTCTAGGCTAGGTTACCATAGTTTCTGGTTTCCTTAGTAACCCTCTTGAGAGCATTCATGTGTTTGTTTCAGTAGGCAGGAGTGTGAGGGGGTCTAAAATGGAGTACAAACCTCTCAAATTTGGAGTGAAAAAATTTCAAATTTTCTCCTCAACAAATAAAAGAAAACAAAACTTAAACCAAGCAAAGTTTCCCTGGAAATGAAGTGAAATAACTATGACCAGGTATGATTTAAATCATGATGTGATGAAAGGATGAGTTTGTTCCCCAGTCAGAAGCATCCTCAGGGTAAACCTGGAATTTGAACAGATGAACTGCAGTTACTGTTCTTGGGAAAGGAATTTGGAGTTATGAACTGTCACTTGTAAGGATGCTTCCTTTCTAGAGTTTTGTTGCATGGTAGCTACAAAGAAATGTTTCCCATTTGAGGCATAAAGTTAGCAAACAAAAACAAGGCCAGTAAGACTTATGTGTTATTATCTTTGTGTAATCATAATGGAAATGCTGTTATAAGAATATAATCAGTAATATTTTGTACAGCATTTCCTCCGCCCTTCATGCAAGAGACACCAAACAGCACAATGATGTGCTTTATGAGCTAATGGCTTGATCTTTTTTTCCTTAATCTGAAATATTTGATATGGTACTCAAATACTTGAGAGTTTAAATTTCTATTTAAATATAGAAATTTATTTATGTTTAAAGAAGACTACTTTTTACTTGTAGCCTTCCATGATCTTTATTATTGTACGTCTGTCCTGGTACTTTTCAGTAAATTTGTTCTATTGCTCTTGCTCTTGAAGAGAAAATTCTTCTGTGTTTGGAAGCTGTGCAGGCACTGAAGCAGGTCTTAGCTAAGCAGGATAAATAATCAGTAATGAATATAAGAAAACACATTTTTACTGTGAGGGTGGTTGAACAGTGGAACAGGTTGCCCAAAGAGGTTGCAAGGTTTCCATCCTTGGAGATATTCATACCCTGACTGGCCTCAGAGTGGGGGAACCTGCTCTGAGGAAGTGACTTGCATTAGATCTCCAGAAATCCTTTCCAATTTCTGCTCTTCTGTGACTCCAAGATTCTGTGAAGTGTGAAATGACTGGGAAACTGACTAAATGCATATTACTGGAAGATCCAGAAAAGTCTGGGGTTCATGTAAGGAAGCACATGATGTTTCACAAATTTAATACTTTTCTAAGTTAATTTATAGTATTAGAGAGCTTAAAGTATAAGTGACTTTGGGGGTATAGAAAAAAAGGGAAAAGGAAAAGAAAAAAAAGAAGAAGGAGAAGAAGAAAAGGAAAAGGAAAAGGAAAAGGAAAAGGAAAAGGAAAAGGAAAAGGAAAAGGAAAAGGAAAAGGAAAAGGAAAAGGAAAAGGAAAAGGAAAAGGAAAAGGAAAAGGAAAAGGAAAAGGAAAAGGAAAAGGAAAAGGAAAAGGAAAAGGAAAAGGAAAAGGAAAAGGAAAAGGAAAAGGAAAAGGAAAAGGAAAAGGAAAAGGAAAAGGAAAAGGAAAAGGAAAAGGAAAAGGAAAAGGAAAAGGAAAAGGAAAAGGAAANAAAGAAAGAAAGAAAGAAAGAAAGAAAGAAAGAAAGAAAGAAAGAAAGAAAGAAAGAAAGAAAAAGAAAGATAGATTATGGCACTGGTATTTAGTAGGTTAAATGTCCTAAAAACAAGTTTGATAATGATAGGATTTTGCATCATAGGGATTTGGGAAATTTAGCAAAATTTGAAGCTGGAGTGGGAAGGATTTCATTTTTATATGAAAAAAAGGTGCAGCCTTTGTCACATACAAGTGGGAGAAAGATAGAAACCAAGTACATAGACAACAGGGATATGGAAAATGGAATGCTGTTAGAAAGACAAGAGCATAAACATTTATCTTTTTTTTTTTGTTCATATTTTCCATTCTTGTCCCTAAACCATCCTTCCCTTGTGCTGTTGATGGTTGGCAGTGTTTTTGAAAGCAGTTATGGCAATGCTGCTGATACTGCTTCTCTAATTTTGGATCCCGTGCCAATGTTTTTTAACTTATAGTAACAGATTGCAAAATACATGTGTTGATATTTGTCTAACTGATTTTCTAAAACAAAAATAAAAAATAATTACATAGATTAGCAATGAATGGTTTAGGTCTTTTCCATAAGTTTCTTTAGTTTGAAAGGAAATTTAAGTTTTATATATTGTATGTGAAAGAAGCATCATTAACAGCCTTGATCTATATACAATACATTACAAATACATCTTTAATCAGATAACCAGTTTCAGTGGTTGGCTCCTAATGAGCTATTTGCTTCACTTCAGAGGTGATTTATTGATTTGTTTTCCATTAATTATCAGTAGGAGCTCTGCCCTTTGGTAGATATTGGCCAGTTTATTTTCTCCATTGGCCAGTTTATTGTCCTTAAACTATCTCTGATCCAACCTTTGTTCAGTGTTTCATTGCCTTGGATCTTGCAGAATATTTACTTCAGCACAAAGAGGAGAATCAGAACAGTAATGTTTTGTGCCTGTTTTGTACCTATTATTCCCATCAAGAAACAGTCAGGACTTTTTCCTTCAGATAAATACCACTAAAAACACATGGGATTACAGAGCACCACTTAAAAGTTTGACTCAAACCTCAGTAAAATCAGTGGGAATCTTTCTATTTAATTTCATAAACTTCAGATCAGATTCTGAATATCCCTGGTGTTATATTAGAGTCAAAGATATCTCTCTCTTCTAAGAGGCTGAAGTGACTCCCTAGTGACTTCTAATGTTGTTTTTGAAAATTAGAAAATGGTCAAGAGGAGACTGCATAATAACAAAGAAACAATTGAAAATGCAATTGCCACACTTTACTTCTTAGTTGCTGACCACAGAAAACCCCAAAACCCAAACCAAAATATCTACAGGGAGGACTGTAGCTTGAATGTGTTCAGATTCCTGGTAGAATTTCTCTCCTCACACTTAAAAAAGTCTGGACTTCAGGGGATACTTATAATTTAGGCATCATTCTTGGTTTGCAGACTGAAAATGCTCATGTATTAAGTAGAATTCTTTCAACATAAAATAATAGTATAACACATTCGTGCTACAATTTTTAGAAATATACATATTATTGCATATTAATAAATTTTCTTCTTGGTAAAGTGTGTGCCTTCCAGATGTTTATGTTTAATATTCAGTAAGAAGAAAAAAACAAGTGTTACTAGTTTCTTTCATCTTATCATTCCTTCTTATACTACTGCATTTAAGCCATATGAAAAAAATAATGAGCATTATTATAGACGAAAAACTAACTGAAGTTCACTCATTAGCAACTAGCTGTCATAATAAAAAGAAGTCTTTTTTAACCCAGCAGAATGTGTAAATTTGATAGTAAGAAGCCATGAATTGGATCCCATACTCATTACAGTGCCATATATTGTACTTACCACAACCACAAAATCATATATGAAGTACCCAGTGCAGTATGTTATTAAAATACCTTTCTTATATAGTAAGGTTATACTTCAAGCATTTTTCCTTAATATTCATTTCCATAAAATCTGCAATCAGATGTCTCAGAGGATTAACAGATCAATGCCTATACTTGCAGTTTCAGGTATGTGGTTTGAGTGTCAAAAGGTTGTAGTTATCATAATGTTTCCATCTGATAGTGTTTAATATCTCACATAATCCAGGTCACATTTCACTTTCTTGCAGCAAGTGATGTGTCCCCCAACCCCAATAAAAAGAGACATTAATGGGCACACCAGGTGACAACCTCAATGTAAGGCTTGAGTGACAGAGGCTTAAATGATCTCTGAACATACAGGGTGCTACCCTAAAACAGAGTTTAGGCAAAACAGTACAAGAAACTTTTCATTAACCCTGCCTAGTATTGAAACTTAATCAAAAGATATTACATTGCAATGAAAAAGAGCTTAGGAGACAGTGGGTTTTTATACATGATGGCTACTTTTAACAGTTACTCTTGAGTGCTAGGTACCAGTACAGGGATTATCTTCAGCTATGGAATTAAAACAGCAAGGCTGTATGATACTGTTTTCAGAAGAGGCTGTCTCATAAGATTGTTGGAGAAAGCAGTCAAAAAGGTGTCTCATTCTGATTAGACTACTTTTTTTTAGTAACTTTGTTCAGGTTCAGAGGCAAAGAAAGAAATTCATGTTCCTTATTTTGACCCCCAGTAACCCACTGGCTTTGTGTACTTTCCTTTTAGAATGAGAAGCACCGAATTTCTACAGTACTATTAAATAGATGCATTGTCAGTAAAGCTATGAAAACCCCTACTCTTATACAGTTAATTAGTCTTGTTACATTAATTGAAAACCATTCAGAACTCAGAATTGAATGGAGGGCGCTCTGGGAAAGCAGCCAAGAGGGGTTTCAGGGAGCGGCACACAATGGAGGTGCCTCTGCAGAGCCCGCGGCAGGCAGGGGACAGAGCCTGCACCGGGTGCTGGATCCGGCTGCGCTCCTATTCAAAAGCGCTGCTGAGCAGCCACGTATTTATTTCAAGTAATCACATTTAGTAGTGGTTATAATAATGAAAAAGGTGGAAAGGGAAAGCCTTTTAAAGACTTTCAGCAATTAAGAAGCAAGTAAGGTATCTTCTTGCGCTGACCATACTGAGTCATTGATACTGGCTAATTGCTCTTCAGGAAATAGCTGTGCCGTCTTGCACATGTTTGCAATCCTCAGAACACAGTTTTGTCTCTTTGGGTTTTGGGGTTTTTTTCTGTTATTCCTGGTTTTGTTCTTTGAAAAACAGAATGTTGGTAATGATAGATTGTAAATAAAAAAGGTAGATCAAATATTCTCTTTACAAAAAGAAACTGAACTGCAGTGCAGCAAATAGAAAAAAATAGGACTAGGATGAAAACATTTTTAAGAGCTGGATGACTCAATGTGAAGATGTGTTTGCTCAGCTCTTTCTGAGCTCCCAGTCTAAAAAAAAAACCATAAAATACAGTAATGAAGTGCCTTATGATGGATTTCTCTTACTAAAAGGCAAAAAATATAGAAAACCAGAAATTTAGGATTTATACATACACTTGTATTCTAGTTTCTGGAAAACTGAATTACAGGGCACTTGTCTTCAGGAAGATAAATGTTTTTGTAGTGGGTTACCCTTGGTCATAGACCAAACTCCCACCCAGTGGCTCTGTCACTCCCCTCTTCAACAGGCCAGTGGGTGAAAATAAAAGAGAAATATTCCTGTGCTAGGTGAAAGAGAGATTGCTTAACAGTTTGCATTGTGGGCAAAAAAAGACTTGACTCAGGAAAAATTAATTTATTTTAATACCAATTAAAATAGATTTGGGTAGAGAAACAAAGACAAAAATTGAAACAACCATCCCATCTTTCTTAAACATGTTTATCTAGAGGCTCCCTATTTGTGGCTAAGGGACTCAACTGTGCTCTGCTATGAGCTTGTTGGAGATGGATGGGATGGGCTACGTCCACCTCACAGAGGCACTTCATCAAGCAAACCCAATACACCATTTGGTTCAGAAACAAGGCTAAATTTAATTGTGAAAGAACATTGTTCTTCATAAGGAAAGGCTCTTGTGTTACGTTTGGAGGTAATAACAAAATGCTCTTGGTCTCTTCAGCCTGGAGGAGGAGACTGAAGGGAGACCTCATAAGAGTTACAACTTCCTTGTGAGGGGAAGAGGAGGGGCAGGGACTGATCTCTTCACTCTTAGCAGGACCCGAGGGAATGGCCTGTAGCTGAGTCAGGAAAGGTTTAAGTTAGATGTCAGGAAATTCTTCGGAGGGCAGGCAGCAGGGCACTGCAACAGGCTCCCCACAGCAGTGGTCACAGCACCAAATCTGACAAGAGTTCAAGAAGCGTTTGGACAGAGCGCATGGTGTGATCCTTGGAGCTGTCCTGTGCAGGGCTGAGTTAGACTTCGATGGTCCTTGTCGGTCCCTTCCAGCTCAGAATAGTCCATTATTCTATGATTTATAAAGATTTGTATGGATTTCTTTTTATTCTTATGATATAAGGTGATCCAAATTAAATCCAATTGTAGATTGAAAGTGAGTAGTAGCACTTGATTTTCTGACAATTGCATAGCTCTTCAAAAAGACAGAACGTTTGCTTTCCAGAATATGTTGACAAACTGATGGAAAAGATTCAACTCTTTCAGGAAATAATACTTTGAAACAGAGAAAGGTGTTGATACTCTTATGGAAAAGATATGAACATGAAGGCTCTCTTCTTTCTATCATACTGTGGTTGGACCAGTAAAGGTATCTTTATTAAAATTACTGCCTTTTAAAATCACTGCAGAATTCATTCCCATGTCCTGAACACAATCAGGTTTGTAAGATATTTTAGTAATCTGGACTGTCATTGAATGCTGTAATTCATTGCTATAGTATATTTTTCTGTTTTCCTCTCCTTTTACCTCCCATATGTATATCATAAACTGCCCTCAGTCCAGATACTTTATTAGAGCCATCCTTATTCAGCCATGTGCATTGTCTTTGACTTTTTCCTACTGTGACATTTTTTTCTTTTTAAGAGTTTCACAGATCATTTTGTGACCTGAGCTCTTTTTGCAATAATAGGAAAAAAACAGGATTAGGGCATGCATTTTTCAAAAATTGATGCTTGAATTATTAAATACATCCATATTCCCATGTGCAGTGACAGTCAATTAGAAAATGGAAGCTGTCTATAATTTAATCATAGTACATACAATAATAATTAATTGTCATTAGGACCCTGATTTTCACTGGGTGATGTACAAATAGAGAAATGCCAAATTCACAAAAGTGAGGTGTTGTGTGACTTGCAATGCAGGAGTGGGTAATTTTGTGTGAAAAACTGCACTTTTTATTTATTTCTAGTGTTTATTTCTGGTGATGTTATGTCACTCTAAACTTTTAATTGCACAATGAATACCTGACGCTAAGTTAAAGAATCCATAGCTTGCAAATAATTTATTTTTAATGCAAATCATAATAGTGGGCATATTCTAGAAAGGGAATCGGAGACCATGTTCTTATTTCTAAGTGATTGAAATTGTGTGCTCGTGCTACTATTTTGAAATTAAATGCCACAGTCTCAGCCTTCTAATGATAGAAATTTGTTGATTATTACAGATCTTTAAACAGCATTCAGGCACATATTGAAACAGATTGAGAGTGCCAACTGGATACAAAGTGGGAGTGTTAAATTCTGCTGCCAGTTTCAGATGCTTTGAAACACTTCAGGAGCAGAGTTCTGGTGGCTGCAGCTAAGACTGTGCTAAGCATTGTACACATATATAACAAAAGGTGCCTATCTCCTGCATCCAACGCGGAAAAAGAGTCATGCTGACCAGATCAATACTCAAGTGACACAGGGCAAAGGTTATAAACACAATGATATGAAGATATGAAAAATTCAAAGTCCAATTATCACACAACTGAAGGACTGGCAGGAAAGATGTCCATAGTCTGTTGAAGGACAAGTGAATGTCTGCTTGGGCAGTGTGTCGATGCAGCTTGGAAAATGCCAGAAATAGCTTTCAAACATATATAGCTTGTACTGAACATGTGGTGCTACTAATGACTACATTTTGTGTACATGTTTTGCATGTTAACAAATTAATTAACCAATTTTAAAGGCACATGGTGAAAATGATAGCCCATATAGGGTTTTGTTTAAGGAGCTGATTAAATATCTATGAAGGAGAGGTGTAAGCTTGATTCGAGTTGCTGGACAACAGTCACTGTGATGCTGGTGATGATTAGGCAGCAAAGCACTCAATGCTTTTCAGTGGCTGTACAGTCTTAATTAAGAAACCCAGAAGGTAAACCAGGAGCTGCTTCAGTCAGTCTTTTTGGTTGGGCAAGGTGGAGCAAATCTGGTTCCTATGAAAGTTAGGATTCAAGGCAGACACTGGGACAGTGAGAAGTATCCTCTGAAAGAGCCCATGAGCCCTGTAGCACCTGGCAGGTCAGGGTACTCAGCCACCCACCACCAAACACATGGAATCTCTAAAAGAAAAACCTTAATGTTCTATATTGCATGTTTTGGGAGGCTGGATTCTTTATTTTTCTTGGTTTTCACAATCAATAGAGTGTCCAAACCTGCACATTGCAAATGCCCACTAGTTCCTAAAGAAATTAAGAGGTACTACTTTTCAGGCTACCAGAGTTTTTCCTCTCAGTCCCTTTTCAAGACTGAAGTCTGAAAAACCTATGAAAGTCCCTTTCAGATTCAAGGCTGCACCCCACTTCTAACACACAAATCACAATACACTGCTTGCACAGGAGTTTGATTGCTGACAACCTCACAGACAATTTTGCCACAAGTCACAAACTTTCAGTACAAAAGGATTTTGTAAGGCCTTAGCTCTGAAAGTGGTGCCATGAAATGAGACTTGCAGCTTTCATGTAATCAAAATAATTATTTCAGAGTGTAATAGTTGCAAGCATGTTCAGGTATGCATGACTTGGCTATACCTTGTGGGTTTAGAAACTAAAATGTAGACCAGTTATCTACAGACCTGTCTATGCTAGTGCCAATGTCATACACCTGGACACCTTTTTCTTTCCCTTACTAGATAAAACTGGTCTGAATTCTTAATAGCACCTTGATCCAGCCCCAAAATAAGGAATTCCTTACCAGTCAGACTAAACCCACCAAGTCCCGTGTCTAGAAGGAATCAGCATATTCCACTCAAGTCTGCTACAAGATAGGATTTTCTCCCAAATAAAGCAGAGAAATGCTTCCATGCCTACTCCTTTTTTATTTAATGGATTTTCCACAGTATTCACATACTGAATTGTATATTTAACACATGCTACCAAAATTTTTTTTAAAAGTTACATTTTTTTAAATGTACTTTCTTTCTCCTATTATAAGGGCCATTTAATGCTTTTGGTAATGCAGAACTTTTGAACTACTTTTAGTAACAGCATAATTAAAACTGTAGGCCAAATTTGAGCTCTGCACCCAGAGCTTTCTCTGCTTATGAAGGAATATTTACTAGTCAAAAGACAAATTTGTAACCATTTCACTTCTGAAAAAAAGAAAAATTTCAAGTTATGGTATCAAGAGAAACCACTTTCTCTTTCATGTAAAAATTTGGTTTTACACCTGTCATATAGGACAAAATATAGCCTGATTCTGTGCTCCACCACCACACATTGCCAGTTTCCAAGCACAGCAAAAGTGATTCTAGATTTAAAGATTCTATGCAAATTTCAGCAGCTAATGGCACTCATTTTCATGTTCAAAACTGCTTTACAGCTGTATGTAGATGTTTAATTTCTACTTGTAGTTACTTCATGCATATTTAGACATCAGATGGCAGTTGTCTAAATTTTAGAAGGTATACTTAGTATGTACACCTGTAAAGGGTCCTAAGAAGAGTAAGGTATGGCCAACTACTCACAAAAAATGTTACTTCATATTAATCAGCGCATTAGGAAAACACACAAGTTATTGCTTAAACTCCTAGCCTGCCTATATTCAGTCCTTACAGATTACATCTTCTCAAATAGAATTAGAATTATGGTTTTCTTATTACCTATTTCTACAAGTAAATGGGGTGCTCTGGAAGCAGGTTAAGGGAAGCATGCCTTCCAGGGTTTGGGATAAAACAGTTGCTCATAACCTGTGAATGTAAACATTTTTAGGCCAGGCACAAAATAAATCCATAAGCAAAGACTACTCTGCTCATGAAGAGGGAACTTTTTCTATAGTCCCTGGAAACTAAACACACTGTGTAATAAGTTCAGCAGAACAACCCTCCCATGAGTCCCAGAGAGTGGCATCAACAGAAGAGAACATCTGTGAATTCAATATGCTAAACCCAAAACAGAGCACAATATTTAAGGGCACCTTATCTCACTGTTCACTGAAGGAAAGGAATTGTCCCTTTTATACTCTGAAACCAGGAGTGTTATAAACTCATGAAAGTGTTACAAACTCATGAAACTCTCTATTTCAGTAATCCAGATCATGATTCAGCTTAGATGTTCCCTGTGTGGAGCATTTTCACTGAAACTCTCACCTTGTCCAGATGTTGCCTAATCACAGCTTTTCAGACTCAGCCTGCATAACCCTGCAGACCTATCTCAGTTTCAGTTCTACACTTTCTTTCTAAAAAGTTTAGGCCAGGCAGAAAAGACTGGCTATTGTTTTGTTCATAGAAAAAGATGTTAGACAAAAAGTTGTCTCTATTACATTCCATAATAAACACCTAATATTTTGGCTACCAGCTGTCTGTGGTAAGATTTTACAACACTTTGAATAGTCAATGACCCCCCAGGGAACTTTTGTTATTCTGTAGACACTGAACCAGAAAAACTTTTATAGTCAATCCAAGCTCATGCTCATGTTAAAGAGTGTCCTCAAACCCTCCTGGAGCACAGCGTTTTCTCCAAAACTGTGTTCA
>VZTN01026432.1:2678-26699 GCA_013400515.1 Erpornis zantholeuca
TAACTCCTTGCTCCTACCTAGGATTTATTCAGCCATCTTCTCTACTAAAACACCGTTTTGTCTGTCTAAATTAATGCATTTTTAAATATACATAGTAGCCAAAATGGCAGATGCAGTGTGTCACCCTGACACTTCCTATGTGTATGACAAATTTTCTTGAATGATGTTAAAGGAAAAAAATCTTAATGCCAGAACCATCGTGTTTTCATTTTGGTCAGTGAATTTACATCATTTTACATAACAAACATCATTTTAGCTTAAACAGAGTTGTTAGGGCTTCGGTTGAAATAGCAGGTTTAATTCATATTCTGAAATGCAGTCTAACAGTAGTGGCTTCTGCCAAAAAAGTCTCTCCATTTCCTTTTCCTGAGTATGGCTGGAGTTGAGGCACTTGAAAATAATTTTTGCCTCTCCACAGATCTTTGAGTACACAGAAGCTGGTTTATTATGTTAAAGAACTCTGCCTTGACTCAAGGAAACATTCAAAATTAAGCATTTTCTATATTAATGCCTTACGTCTGTCATTCAAACTGTGACTTATAATTTTCAAAAGGCATGCTGAATGCTCCAGACAATGTTTTACCTCCCAGGATTGTGCCAGAGTTAAAAAAAACCCCACATTCATCAAAAGCAGAGAAAGGCCAGAGCCGTAAGTGAATCACTGATTTTGTTACTCATGTACTCTTTATACAGATTTTGCTTTTGAGGATGTGCTACAATTAATTTCTCTTTGATGTTGGAAGAACTGATGCATTTGCATCATTATCTGATGCTCTTAATATGTATGGGATGAGTGGAACAGACCGTATGTGGTATCTTGGGAAAAAAAATCATGCTAACTATGGTCCAAGAAGGATGTTCATTACTGAGGCTTTCACTGATTCAAATAATTGAAACATTTGCAGCTGTCCTTAAATATTAGGGTGAGAGCTAGGAAGAACAGGGCTTTGCTCCTGCAGCTTACAGGATTTTAAAAACCTTTTAGTAACAGCTGATCCAACCGTACTGCTTCAATTTTGTTTCATATCTCGTTCTTCAGTGATATTCCTGGCAAAACTCCCACTGAAATTAAAGGACTCTTGCATAAGGTAGGACTACAGAATCTGGATAATTAATATTTTGGAATAAAAAGAAAACCCTTGTGGATTTCACAAGTAGGTCTGTCCTGCAAGTGTAGAAATGGGGTGACCTTTCTATTGTTGAAGGTCCTTTTGTAAATCCATGTGTCTCAATAGAAGGGTAAAACTAATTGTCTTTTTACTGGTGGATTGATTCTGTTCCAGGATAGAAAAATCACCTCCAGCAAACACAAAACTATTAAAATTTCCTGGGTCACACAAATGGTGAATTCTGACTTTCCTTTCAAGAAAGTTTTGCAGCTCTTTTTCTACCATGTGAGTCAGTACCACTTTAGCCCCTTCTTTTCAGGTCAGTAATTTAATGCCAGTGCCTTTGAGAATTGTTTAGCTGTATCATGTGTTTTGTGCCTCCTATTCCAAAATTAGTTTCTTGACTTCTCTGTGGGCTGCTGTCCCTGCTGGTACTGCCTAGAGTAGAGGCAGTAGCGTGCATAGTTTATCCTTTGGGTCTGCTTAGCTTCATTGCATGCTTCTGTGGTGTTGGGACAATAAGGAATGGAAGGGTAGGGGACAAAGGGCCCTAATTAGTATGTAAGTGTAATGAGAATAACACAGCTGCCACACGCTGAAGTCCCACTTTCCATCTTTAGCCTGGGTCTTTGACCTCACTCTTCAGTTTTAAAACTTCTCTCATAGCATGAACTTAAGGCTGATGCCACAGTGTCCATGGCCAGCTTCACATCCCTGGTGCTTTCTCTTCCCTGCCAGAAGAAAACTATACCAGTAAAAGAGACTTGGGCACCAGAAACAATTTTTGGGGGAGCAACAGGACATTTTGGCAGCTTTATCTTTCAGAATTACTATGGCAATACTCAAATCCAAAAGTTGTCATAAATTGCTTCTGTTTATGGCACCTCTATAGTTAGATGAGTCCTCCTAATGATGGGCAAATTATTCTTAGACTGGTTTAGTGTGACAGGCAGTTATTAGATACTTTCTAAATTATTTTTGAAAGAACCGAAATAGTGCTGAAAGTGGTGAGTGGGAGCTGTCAAGGAAACAACTTGCTAATGGAAATGCAGCATAACTGCCTTATTTAAATGACTTGTTTTTGAAAAGAGCTGATAAATAAGAGATAGCAGCAGCAGAGGGTCTTTGCCACTGTACTGAGTGATCCAACATTTAATAAGTGACCTTATTACAGAGAAATTAGCTTTCAAGCAGAAACAAGGATAGTGGATCATTTGAAGGATCATAAGGTCAGATTCACTACGCAGTTTATTAAGCTGTTTTGCCCTCTGTGTTTTTTGGCCAGCAGTGATGTCCTTGCAGAATCCCTCCTGACTCCTGGATACACTGAGCAAGGTCTGGAGCATGGGCAGAATTTTAGAGAAGCAGGCTTGTTGCTAAAAATGCAAATGCCAGATCCTTTCCTGTCATTTTTTGTCTCAAGAGCATGCAGCCATGTCACAGTCATCCTGGTTCTCCATGCAGCCACAGCATGGTCATCACTGGAATAACAGTGAATGAGTATGAATCAGAAACATCTAATAGCCCTTATGAATTTGCCTTTAGGGCTTGGTTTTCTAAGCTGGAAGACTGGAATGAGCCTGCCATGTTAGATGTAGCACTCTGCAAAAATAGTAATGCTGAACCAGAAGCTGAGCTCACAAGTGTGACAGTTTGGGATTTAGTTCTTGGTGGGATATTAGGGTCTATTATTATTGTTTAAATGGCAGCAGTAGCCAAATACTGTACAGACATGGGAAGAGAGAGAGTTGTTGCCCTGAGGAACATATAAACTACAAAGTAAGGAAAAATAAAGAGAGCATGGAAGCAGACATGTGACACTTAGCAATGGATTAATAGTTCCACTGAAAATGCTTCAATTTGCTGTATGGAAAATAATCTGTCTGTTAGACCTGCTGTTATCTGGTTAATTCCATGTCAGTGCCAGGGCTAGGGTTATTAGCAAGTGAATTTTGACTGCGAGAAGGTAGCAGCCATGGGATTCAATTACAGAATCAGGAATCATGGCTTAAGAGGTCTCTGATCCAAGTTCCTGCTGAAAGCAGGGCCAACACTAAGTGCAGACCAGGTTGCTCACAGCTTAATCCAGTCTTGTTTGTAAACTTCCCAGGATGGAGATCTCGCCATCTCTTTGGGCAAACTGTTACATTCTCAGGTGCCTCATCATGTAATTATTTTCCTTATATCTGGTCTGAGTCTTCCCCTTTGGGTTTAATGACCATTGTCTCTTACTCTTCCACCATTCTCATCAGTGCAGTACCTCACACTGTCATCTCAGGAACCACAAAAGGCACTGAAAGGCTGCTATTAGAACCCCCCAAAGTTTTCTGTTTTCCACGTGAAACAAGCCCCATTCAATCAGCCTCTCCTCATAGGGCAGGTGATCCAGACCTCAGCCACCTTGGCTGCCCTACCTCTGGAGTCACTCCAGTGCCAACCAAAGAGGAATAATCACAGCCTGTGGTTCCTGGCTGTGTTCTGTTGATGCACCCCAGAGTCCTGTAAGCCTTCAGTACCTGTAGGGCACAGCACTATCTCAGGTACAAATTACTGTTCTCCTGGACCCCTAGATCCTTTTCAGATTCTTTTCAGACAAACTCCCAGCCAGTCAGTCACCAGTTTGTACCAACACACAGGTTAGTCCATCCAGGTACAGGATTTTGCATTTATCCTCACTGAATTTCTTTTCAGTCCATTCTGCCAGCCTGTCGAGGTCCCTCTGTTACTCCAAGTATATTGGTCAACCATCTGTTTTGGTGTCATCTGCAATCTTGATCAGTGGGCATTCTTTCTCAGGTGAAGAGGACATCTGAAATTAAACATAAAACACTAGTTCTTGAGCCTGATAATACAGTCAGGTTTTCACTTTTCTGGTAGTCCATATATCTAATATCACAATTTGGATAGAGGAATGCTGTGGGAGACTGTAACAAAACCCTTGCTAAAACACAGGGGACATCAGCTGATCTCTTCCCACAAGAAGGCAATCACTTTGATAAGACACAGTCTATGCTCAATTAAATAACATGTGCTAAATTACGTGTCATTTGACTAGAAATATGTTTTAAGAAGAACATTCCATGGTTTTCTCGGGGACTAAAGTGAGGGGCTAGCTGGTCAACCACCCTGTAGTTTGCATGTAGTGTAACTTGGCCTTTCTGAAGATGTCAGGTGACACATTTGCCTTTCTCCAGACACCAAGGACCTCCTTTGATCTCCATCACCTTTCAAAGATGATAAAGAGTGGCCTCAAAATGACATTGGTCAGTTCTCTCAGCAACCTTCAGTGCAGCCCATCGGGTCCTGGAGGAGCAGGCTAGGTAAGGAAAAACATTCTGAATTCAGGGGCATGGAGGAAAATTCTGAGATGTCTCAGGCAGAATAGGAGCTTCGGACAGAGTTTATTAGAGAAGCCCTCTCTTCACAAACAGAAGGCACAAGGTACAGAAAGGACTCCCTTACTTTCTAAATTCTTTCTCAGAGAGGAGCTGAGGTGCAGCTGGATACAATCTTAGCCCCAGGCTTAGTCAATTGTTCATATCTAAAGAATTACACAGATGTAATTGAGCTTTTATACAACTTTATCCTGCAGAATTAAGGATGGCAAACCAGATATATTTATATTAACAAAATTAATTATTTATTTAAACTTATTGCAGTAATGATTGGGGGGGAAAAGTTTAATCAGAATTATTTACTATATGGTATGGATAGCTATACCTACTAGTTTGGTGCACTGTTTTTGAAGCAATTATATTAAAGCAATTATATTCAAGGTAGCAGAGTAATTGTTAAGCAGAGATTGATGTTATTTACTCATGCCAACAACTGGGAAAATCTCTTTTGTTCAGCCTGAAGGAATAACCTTGAGGAGTGTCCCCACTGAAGGAAGAGATCTTTACCTTAGGGAGGTATGCTAGAAATCTTTGCTGTGCAGAAGTGGCCTTTTTGTAGTATAAAGTGATTAACTTTAATATGCATTCAAAATAAGCATTTTTAGATGATGTGTTCTCAGGCTTATTCAGCAAAATATGCTTTGTGCTGAAAAATGTGTTGGCAGCTTTTTAGTTTCTTCTCTTCAACACTTCTGACCCTCACTTTCATATCAGGACCTGCACATCCTTGCTGCTCCCAGCCTCAGTTAGGAAGCCTCAGTCTTGCTTGTCCTTGTGGCAGGGCTGATAGTTTGGTCAAGCTGGTCTCAGCACTCTTCAGCACTAAGAGCAGCACTGTTATCCTTGCTTAGTGTTATCACTGATCAGCAGCTCGTCCTTGCTCCACTGAACAGCAAACTCTCCTTGCTCAGCCCTTCACTGACAAACTTATAAACGTTTTTAGGCTGAGAGCCCTCCTGCAGATGTCTGTGAGAGAAGTGATCTAAGGTAAAATTGGGACATGAGTGGATATTTCTTTTAGTCTTTGCTAGTGTGCCATTTTCAAGCAATTAAGTGAGAATCTAATTCATTCTTGGGTTCTTTTGTATTAAAGCTGCACCTCAGATTTCAGTTTTATTCTTAAGTGTGAAAGACCAAGGACTGGGGATCAAGCTGAATTCCTGCTGGTGAGTGATTCTAGGTATCACATCTTGCCAAGGCAAGATCCCATTGCCACCTCACAGTCTATGTGGATTCTGTCTGCTTTACTTCTTTTACTAGGCCATTCAAATATTCACCCCTTTAGCCTTTTTAATGCAGGATTTGTCTTCAACCCTCCCTCCCAATGAGTTGCATGTTTTGCTTCTGTTCTGCTGGTCTGTGAATTCATTGTTTGCAGGCTGGCAAGGCACCAGTTTTGGGGTGACAGATGGAGCAGACTGCAAACCAGGCAGTTGCCTCCCAGCCTGAATGATATTTTAATAAGCACAGAGAGGTGACAGAAAGAGAAGCTTCTGACTGGAATGACTGGCAGTTTTGTTTCCAGCCTGAGAGCACTAATAGATAATTTTTGGCCTCAGCCCAAAAAAAAAAAATTCACAGAAAATAGAAGCAGAAAATCCTACTAACTCCTAACCTATCCCTCCTTTTCAGGGGTCAAAGAAGTTTTTATGTCTGGTCTATTATCCATTTATGGAGTTGTTTCCCCATTTTTGGTATTTCAGTTCTCTCTCAGGAACTGTACACTTAGAAGACTTTCCTTTTACTTATCATTTTGTTTTCCTTCTTTTTTTATTATTTTTTACTGTTTCTCCATTTTCTTCCTTCCCTAAACATTCCTTCTTCATATTTCTTTATACTCTTCACATATTCATGTTGGAACAATGGGATCTAACAACTTACTTGGCTTTCAGCTTCCACATCCTGCAAAACAGTTACTGCACTGCAAGGCAATGGCATCTGCATGGGAATCTCTAGAGCATATGTCCTCTTCTCCCTGCCCTTCAGCTGTATCTCAGTTGTATAATACAGGGTTTGTGTAGGGCTTTGTTCCATCCTTGGTCTTCTTATGAATAAAAAAAAAGGGACAACAAAAGGGAGCTCTGGCAAAGCCCCAGCAAGCTCTGAGATCCCTCTGCACTGTGAACAACATGGTGTTTTTTAGACAAGCTGTAGGATAGTCAGGCTTTCAAATGAGAAGATTCCTTTTCTTTCCCTGAGTTCAGGTTAAAAAAGGTCTAGCTCTCACTAGGAAAATATAAAAGTGGTGCTGGCATCTGAACTAAGGTATGGTCCCACATGCTGCTCAGAGAACACACTGGAAACTTCTCAGTATTTGGACATAGATCATCATGTCTATTTAGCAAGATCCAGGTCTGGGTTTCAGCTGGTTTGTGAGCTGTAAATTTATGCTATTCCTGCTAAAATATGCTTTTTTTTTTTCTTTCAGATACAACAATGACACTGAAAGTTCAGATCATCTTTGTCCTCCTTTGCTGCATGATTTTTCTTCCTACAGATGGCTTCCCAGCAGACACCAGTGCTGAATTTCGCTCTGCTTTCTCTGTGGCCAGAACCAGCAGCATGGAAGGGAGCTCTGAGATGGTTATTACCTTTGACAAAGTGTATGTGAATATTGGCAATGATTTTGACCCCAAGACTGGATTGTTCCGCTGCCGGATACCTGGAGCCTACTACTTCTCCTTCACGGTTGGGAAATACCCAAAGAAAAACTTGTCTGTCATGCTGATGAGAAACAAGAATGAGGTGCAAGTAATTGTGTATGATGAACATCACCGCAAGGAACGGAAGGTGGCCAGCCAGAGTGCCATGCTGCAGCTCGACTACGGGGACACAGTTTGGCTGCGTTTACATGGAGATCCCAAGTATGCTCTTTACAGCAACGTGGGCCCCTATACAACTTTCAATGGCTACCTGATCTATCCAGACACTTCTGCCTTCTTCCAGAATGCTCTTAGCTCTCAAGAGCTTGGGCCATACCCTCATACAATTCAGCAACTTCCCAGAGAGCAGAATGAAGCTTCACAGCAACACGTGTTGTCTGATCAACCAAACAGGGTTCAAGACCCTCGCTCTGCGTTTTCTGTTGCCCGCTCACAAAGTCTCCTGGGGACAGATGAGAAGCAAACCCAGCATGAGCCAATCACATTTGATACTGAGTTTGTGAACATTGGAAAAGATTTCAATTCCTCCACTGGCATCTTCACATGCCGTATACCTGGTGCGTACTATTTCTCCTTCACCATTGGCAAAATGCCCTTTAAGACTATGTCAGTGAAACTGATGAAGAACCACAATGAGGTGCAGGCCATGATCTATGATGACAACCACTCCAAGAGGCGGGAGATGCAGAGCCAGAGTATCATGCTGCCTCTGCAATACGGGGACACCGTTTGGCTCTACAGCCATCAGCACGATGGCTACGGTGCCTACAGCAACCACGGCAAGTACATCACCTTCACAGGCTTCCTCATCTACTCAGAGGCTCAGCCAAAGTGGCTTCCAGGTGCCAGCTCACCTCAAGGGTCAAATAATTAAATGCAGATGTGAAAGGAGCATAAGAGCCAAGGTGCCATGAACTTGGGTATAGCTTCTCTGAATATCATCCTCTACTTTGCGCATGCTGTCGTGTGTCCAGTGCTTTCCTTACGCTGCACAGCTGTGCCCTGTCTGCAGGGCCACTGCTGTGTGTGCCATTCATCCATAGAGAGGCCTTTCAGGTTGTATCCGTGTGTCCCATGTTGGTGTTTGAGTTAACATAAAGCATGAGGTAGTTTTGGGGCAGGGGTGGGGCAGTGCAGTGAGATGCTGAGGGTCAGAGAGCTGCTAGAGCCATGTTACTGCAGATCTCCAGCGTCCAGGGAGCAAAGGGTCTGGTGACTTTCCTTGTATATCCGGGGAGGGAATAAATGTAATGAAAATGAATGTAATAAAAATACAAAAGATGTAAATGTTCTCAGTTTGGAATTTGTTGCTACTTTTTGAGACTAGTGTGCTTGTCACTGGCTGAGGTACCAGCTCAGATGAGAGAGAAGCATGGTAATTGTGTGAGCTGCAGTATGTTTTCCTGAGCCAGTCTGTCTGTGTACACTCTTTTTTATCGTTTGTGCGTGTGAAGGGTTGGTACCTCTTATGCTTTTATTGCAAGTTTTACAATAGTTTGTGCTTTTCTTTATCTGATGTAGATGTAGTCAAGAAGCTGTGGTTGAGAATCTCAGCTTCCACTCAATGGAAAGAATACATTTAGAAGCAAACAAAAGAGCAGGCTTCTAACTCTTACAGTAAAAGATAAGGGCTCAAATCTATGAATGGACCATGCTCTGAAAGCTCAGAAGCAAGGTAAGTAAGAAGAATAAGAAATGTATTTTTAAATCTGTAAAGATTTGGATCAGGAGCAGGCTCATAATATTAAGTGTGAGTAGTACCACACTGTGCAGGGGCACTGCTGACCCCATGGGCATCACCTTCCCCAGAAATGAGCCCCTTGAACACAAGGGTGCTGCTGACCCACCATTTGCTGTGCCAATAGCCTCATGCAGGCAGGGTCAGAGGAACCACGAGGTGATGTTTTCAGCATCCATGTTCCAGTGGTTTCCGACGTGCTGAGTTCCACCAAGAGTTTCTCCTGTGGAGAAGAAGCTGTGGCTGTAGAGGACCCTGCTGTGTTCCTACAGTCCGACAGACAGACAGACAGATGTCCAGTGGGATCTGCTGGGAATGTAGTGAGAGCACAGAAGGCTTCATCATAGCACCACTGGTGCTGTTTCAGTTGAGCTAAACCCTGGTTTGTATCCCAAAAATACATAAACTGCAAAAGTGCATCATCTGAAGCATGTACAAAGCTTCATTATATCACTTGAGTTTAGTTTATAATCCCTTCAACAGGCAGCAATGCTCTAAAACTGCTCCTAACAAAACAGAGTTCAAAGCAGTGTGTTTGCATCTGAGTCACAAGCCAACCCACTCAGCCTTTTTCATATATTCATATGGCTCAGGCTGTACATTCTCCAGCAAGACAACATTTTCATGCACTAGTGCCATCTCAGCTCAGCTTTTTGATTATATTCTCTGCTCAAACTGGACTTGTATGCAGCTATTCACTGCCTCTGTCGCTCCATACATGTCCTCCACATTAAAGACTGGGGGCATATTTGGCAAAAGAATGAAGGGTAGAGACTGGAGTTGTGTAAGAAAACAGCATAAGAATAAAAGAACATTAGTTGAGACAAGAAGTTTTACTTCAAATAAAATTCTAATTTTAATTCCTATATCCTTTTGGGTGAAAAACAAATGAAGAAACAAGCAAAAAGAACCCCAAAGCATAAACCAAAATGAAACAAATAAACACACAAAACAAAAACCCAGCAATGAAAAACCTGCTTTAAATCTATCTCCTGTCATAACCCTAACCTGACCTCTAAAACCATTGTCTGTAGCATCTTGCTTCCAGGCTTCCTGTTCCTGCCTTACCATTTCTCCTCTCCATCTGTTGGGCTACAGTGGCTTGGAAGAAGATTAATTAGGTCAAAAACTAGCAGTTCCCACTTTGAAGGTCACACGTGCCTCTTATCTTTGAGTTTGGAAAAATTATATTGATAGAAAGGGAATTATGGATCCCATCATCTAAACACATGCAATGAATGTTCAAAATTAATGTATCTATAGTGGGAGCAGGAAGTCTGGTAGAAACAACAAGAATTAAAGTCAAAGCCCTCCTGAGGAGATAATTGCATATATTTAATTCCACACTGCAGTGTTTAAGACAGAGAAATGTTAATGATGTCCTTCTATAAAATAATTATATTTCTGATTTTGAGGATAGAGACTGTGTATTTATTATGTTTGGCTTCTAAAGTGCCATAGCTGTACAAAAAAAACCCAAAAAAAACAAAAAAAACCCCACACTTTATAGAAGAGAGACAAAATCTGCTGAAGAAATAACTAGGTCACAATCCTTCAGAATTTAAATGAGATTTCAGGAAGTATATTCCAAAATGATAACTGAAACAAAGCTCTGTATATGTGTAAATATGATATGCAAATACTAGAAAGCTTCATGGAATACATACATTTTCAGGTTGCTTTTTAAAGAAAAATGAATACATGAGGTGGGAAATTGCTATTGACACATAAAATATGATGCCTCATGAGGAGGAAAATGAAATTAAATATGTGACCTATATCATAAAACATAACAAAACCTGCTGAGCTGCTTACTGGAGAGGAGAAGAGGTCTTGTATTTGTCTGAAACCACAGGGAGAATATAAGGAGGGTGAACGGAATTATTTGAAATGAAGTCAGCTGTGACACCAATAAAATATCCTGGAAAAATACTTCCAAGCCATCTCCCCAGTAACATCAGTGATCAAGATAGATAAGACATCTAAATAACACTGCCCCCTTCAGCACAGCCCACTTAGCAAAAAATCAGGAAAGGGAGAAAAATGCACTTTACAGTTTTGTCCTTTTTTCATTTAAAAATGACAGCTTGTGCATAAATCCTTAGAGGGTTGGCAGCACAGTGCAGAAAGCAGGACAAAAAGGTGTGGCATATTTATACAAAGTCCTGCACACTGTGAAAATCATTGAAAATAACCAAGGATGCCCCTGAAGCCACGAGTGTCCTTTCCTATGGTGGGTTCCCTCATTAGGTGTCTCTCTTGGTCCTGGCCAAGTTAGAGTGATAGAAACTTTTCAGGGACGCTAAATGTGAAGGCTTCTCCTTCCAAGGCCAGGAAGCCTGGAGGAGAGTGGTGTTTGCAGGGCAGAGCCCCTTGCACAGGTCACGTAAGATTTCATCAACCAGCTGAGAGAAAAAGCGAATCCAGGGGGTTTTATCCAGACCCTGCACGGAGCGAACCTGGTAGGCACTGTAAACACTGGTGAAAAGGAGACGGTCAAACTCTGTTGGAGGCAAGGGGGTGTCAGTCAGCGAATAATATCTCAGATGCTGCTCGATCTCTGCCGGTGTTTTGGGAACTTCCTCCTCTAAAATGTGCAGGAACCGCCGTGCCGGGCGCAGGGAGGCCAGCTCTTCATCCCGCAGCCGGATTGTCCCGTTGGCCTGAATTTCCAGCCTTCCCCAGAGCATCTGGAAGAGAGGAGCAGCACTCTCACGGAAAGCCCAGCACAACTGCATCAGTCACAAACGAGCTGCAGAGCGAAGACATCTGCAGAGCTGCCAGATCTCGGGCGGGCCCAGAGGCAGCCTCTCCCTCACGGCCCGCCTAGTCCCACTCCGCCGCCTCCTCTGCCAGCCCCACACCCCGTTCCTGACCGGCCCCACACCTCATTTCCCCGTGGGACCTGTGCAGCTCTTGCCTCCCGCCCCCCCAAATCCCCCATTGGGAGGGGGCTTGGCCGCTTGCGGGGCAGTCACCAAACCCAGCGGGGGTGGTCCCTTGTCCCGCCATGAGGTGCTACAGAGTGGGGCAGAGCCCCCTTCGGCTGCACCCCGCAGTGGCAGGGAGCACAAATGCCATTCGGCATCGCCGAGGCGTTCTCCAGGGCTCCTGAAATCCGTCAGGCATGAGAACAAACAGAACAGGTGAGTTTTTACGTGCAGGCAGGTGGGAGCACGGGCACTAAGAGTGCCTCGGCCCAGGGCCCACAGTGCTCAGGAGACCTCTAACATGATGCCAGCGTCCTCTGGGCCACGATGGAGTGTGTTGGTGCCTCTGGGAGGGTGTTCATCTGGAAGACATCAGACAGAACTTGGTAGCACAAGACCTTCCTGTTTACTGTTTTTGCTATTTGATTGTCAATAACGTCTTCAGCATTCCTGAGCTACCGCTCAGCTTGCCAAATATGACAGATGCTGACCACGGGATTTTGATAAGCAAAACAACCTTTTAAGAGAAGCAGCAGTGGTTGAGGCGAGGTTTTGGATATCAGAGCCCTTAGTCCTGCCAACAGAGCTAAAGCATACAGCAGTGAAGGCACTGGTTTGACAGGCAGCAAGGAAGCCTGTCACACTGAGAATGGATGGGGTTTGAACTGATGGGGTTTGGTTGTGTGGCTGTTTTTCCTGGAGAAAGCAATGCTGCCCAGCTATAGGAGGGTGCTGGCAGGCTCCTCAAGCTGCTGGTAGAAATGTAGACTGATCCTTATCCTGGTTTCATACTTCTTCCCTAACCTTCTTCTGCTGGAGGAGTGTGAAGGTAAAAGAAACCTTGTCAGATTCATTATGGCTCATTTGATGTCCAGGTAATTACTTGCTGGGACATGTGACATCATGTAATCTGGCAAAAATGAATATGAGGCCAGAGGAATGGCAGTTCTTGAATATGAAAGTCGCATTAATCCTAAGAATTGTTTGATTTTCATTTCCTAATACTTACAGTGCTTTAACTGTCTGCATTTATTTCATTTATTTTTTTTGTGAGTGTGAAAAAGGAGACACAAACAGTCTTGGTCTAGGACTGTGAGAGAGAGGCTGCATCCCCTCACTCCTCTGTAATATCAGTGTCATGAGATTGCCAAGACCCTCTTCTACTTCTTACAGACTCATCCTTCAGGTTAAGAAACATGAAATGGAAAAAGCTCATATAAAATAGTAAGATCTCATGATACATTTTTGGAGTTTTCTTCATTTTTAAATGGATGAAGGCTTCTTTATATATATAAAAAAAAGAGTGAGGATTTACATTGAATACTCAAGAGTTAAGGTCCACAGGTGCATATAAAAAAGTAGAAAAAATTATTTCATACTATACATGTGATGACTGCCACCAAAAGCCACTTCCAAATTTCCATTTTTGATTAGAGCTTTTCAGGGAGATGTACGAGCTGCCTGGAAAAGTGCACTGCCAGCCCACAGGCTGCAGAGGTTTGTTTCTCTGCACAGCTGCAGGCTCTGTGATCCAAGCCAGCTGTGGGTTTGGAATGTGAGCAGGGATGTAGCTTCTCTTTCCTACTTCTCCATAGATGCCCCAGCAAGGCTTTTAGCTCAGGTGAAAACATTATATCATCTGAAAATTTCTTTCCTGTTCTTGTCTCTACTAACTGATCCTCTAGGTTCACAGATCCCTCTCCTGAGAAATGTTTGACTGGTTGCAAAGTCAGTGCATTTCTTGAATAGGTGCCAAACTGCTGTTATTATTAACTGCCTCATAAATACACACAGCAGTAGATTTTTGAGTAGAGAAAAATTTAGCAAAGCATAATAAATAATGAATTGAAATAATAACATAAATATCCTCTGGGGAAGGGAAAATCCTTCCTTACTTATCACTCGACAGGGTTGGGTGGTTTTTTCCTAAAAAGCATATAGAAAATCCACAAACAGTATTGCAGGAGAGTTTTTTTTTCAGTGGAGACCCAAGAAAATCCTCCCCTTGCCACCAAACACAGCAGCAGGTCTTCAACCTGCAAGTAGGTACCAGTGCCCCCACCAGCAAACCCCCCCAGCTGGACTCCAGCTCTCTCCCGTGCCAGTACAGCTGCCTGAGGCTTCGGGCCCCATTTGAAGAAGTGGCAAAGCATCAGACAAATGGCACTGCACAAAGGTTTGCCAAGCCAAGGAGCCCTGTCACTAACAGATGCTCTTCCTACCTGTCAGCCTCTGGGATGCAGCAAACACACACAGGAGCAGCCAGGAGCTGAGCTGTGCCTGGGCCATGGCAGCACTGCCCGAGCAGCTGCTGCCTGCTCCACGACAGTGCTGCGCCTGAAGCCACAGCAGTTTGCTCTGGCGTCTTCCCTTGCTGCTTCGGGTCCCAGCAGCCTCTCCTGGAATGGATCCATATTTCTGTGTTTCTGGTCACAGCCCTGGGAAGGGCTTGCTGTTCCGCTTGCTGACCCCGAAGGATATTTTCCATCATATTTTGGAAACTTGGAACATTTTGTTGTGATGTTTTTGGCAGAATTGTTTAAGCTTCCTTTTCAAAGACTGATTATAGGAAACTGTTAGTTGCAATAAATTCCACTACATATGTTTGCCTCTGAAGAAGGGAGGACCCCCTAGTCCTTTCCATCTCTGCACAGTGCCTCTGTCCCCTACTGTGACCGTTCTGCTCGCCTCCTTGGCTTCATTTTCAGTTTTCCTTTTCCCTGGGTTTGAAAATCTGAAAACAATCCTGGAATGTCACAAACAGATAAGGCTAGCAGAGTGCAGATTCATGGAAGGGCAGTAGCAGCCAAAACATACAAACAGGCAGAAGAAATGTCACGGGTTCAGTTCTGTATCCAGCCCCCTGGAGGGAGAACCCAGTACAGCGGACCTAGCAAACACCGAGTATCGAAGTGGCTCAGGCTTTAGCACCCCATCGTCCTTCCCTGTGAGTGGACTTCTGAGTTACAACGAGCACGGTCCGACTTAGATGTTCTAAATTACATAGACAAAACTTGATCTGATTCCCTTTGCAGCAGGTATCTGTTCTCTATACATCTTTACACATATATTAGTGCCAAATACCCAGTCAAACTGTTCTGTATTCCTACCCTGTATGGCAGAGTATGTGATGCCAGGGTTATGCAAATGTGCAATGATTTGTATAAATAAGGACTACTACCATCCCCCTCGGGTTAAAGGGAGAAGGAAGTCTGCCTAAAGAAGAGAGACGATAAAGCTGAAATGCAGCCCTTGCTCAGCAAGTTACAGGACATCAGTCAACACATACTGTCACCAGATAGTTTACTGAGGGCTGAGATGGTGTCCTGGCTGGTAAGTTGTCTGTGCACAAAGGACCAAATCTTCTGAAACTTTTGGGATCTGTAGCTGTACCTGGCAATACCTGGGCTCATACCAACCAAGAGAAGCAGCACATAATGGAAGAGTCACAGAGGGGCCCCCAATATGCAGAGCCAATCTTCCCCTCAATTTGGATTCAAAGCAAGACCTGTGTTTCTATCATAGCCTTAGGTATCTTCAAGTCACACTGCGCTGCTATCTTTTTTCATTATTTTCTGATGCTTACTCTTCAGTTGCATCCCTTTCTTCTTTTATTAAACTGTGAATCACAAGCTGCTCAAGAGACAGACACTGATAGCCCATGTATGCAGTGAGACTGATGTGCCTTCTGCTTTGTGCCGGAGTCCCTTTTAGTCTACAGTGTACACATGACTTTGTCTAGAAGCCACTATGGAAAAGCCCTGTGTCTCGTGGGCCATGAAACAGCAGTCCTTTAGCTTGCAGCACGTGACATGAGGAGGATTGCCCAACAGGATTTTGGCCAACATCTGTGAGAACCGTACGTGATTTTGCCAACAGGAGAATTTCCTAGCAACAGCTTGCAGCTGAAGTGCCTAGAGGAGGGATAGCCATGTTGGTGGGAGGGAGAAGAGAGGAGACTCAGGGGCTGTGCTCAGGTGACTGGCACAGTGGCAGGTGAGGGACAAGCATCAGTGTGGATGCTGCCTTGAGCTAGTGGAATTTTGTAGAATTACCTCACTATCCCACACAGAAGGGCAATTTCAGAGTGATAAACATATACCTGTCAGTACAGCAGCAATACTTGCACAGAAACAAGGTTGAGTTTCTGGCAGCTGCACAGAGTCCCTGCATGTATGACTGCAATGTTAGGTAGTGCACCTGCTCTTCCTGAAGGATTTTGTCCTTGCCAGGTATTCACAGCTGAGCACAGCCCTACCACTCTGCACTCCCCTGGCCATACCGTCTGTTGTTGGAGAAGTTTCAAAAACGTCTCAAGACAGGTTTATGCAGGGACACCTTGACTGGTTTCTTCTTTTTCACCATGACCTCCTGAAGCAGGAACATGGGAAATGAGAACAAGATAAGAGGGATCAAAAACTGCAGAAACTTGTTGGATGCTGATTGAGGCACAAGGTGTGGTTAATACAGCACCAGAAGAGCCTCTTTAGGAGGGAAGTTTCTTTGAAGTAGGACTTCAGGGAGATAGCATATTTACAAAAGGGAAATTCTGCTCATAGAATTGAAGAAATCACTTGCTTTGATCATGTCACCCCAAACCTGGGGAGATTACTCCCCAGCCTGGGGCTGTCTGGCAGATGCTCAGGGAAGGAAGAAGACTGAAGGAAGAGGGGAAGGAAGAAGGACATACATAACTCCCAGAAAAGGTGATGTTTGAGTCACTAGAGTGGAAGAAATAAGAAAACCTTGAGGGAAGCAGGAGTGAAGTGCCGACTGTAGCCAGACAGGACTTCTGTAATACTGGTATTTTCCAGGTATGGTGCTACCAGTCCTTACAATTATGCTTTCCTTGTCTTTTTGTTTCAATTTGTGAGCAGCATCAGCTGCTTGAAGGAGCAATGGGCTGTGTAAAATTGACAGGGAGGGCCCCATCCCACTGCAACTGCTGCACAAACAGACACTCTCAGACCTTGCACAACTTGGAGAAAATGTCATGGGATGAAGTGGGATGGTTGATATGTGACATACTGTCATCCAGCCTGTCCTTTAGCAGTGCCATAAGCTCTGTTCTGCAGGAATGCTAGGCTCGCCTGCAATCCCTGTCTGGATTTTGAGTGGAGATCAGTTATATGGGCATATACCAACTGTGTGGCCATAAGGTGGGTGGACATCCTGACACTGTCAATAGCCACATCCTCAGGGAGGAGAGTCTGCTTGCCTGGCTGTAGGGAGAAATGCCAGAGTTCTGGAAATCACCAGCAAAACCTACTCAGCTGGAGAAGCCCAACATGACTGTGAGTCATCGCCTAAAGTCTATTTGTCCCTTCAGTACCAGAAAATAAATCTTCTGTATAGTGTGTCTGTAAGTCAGCTACATCTGACTTACATCTCATCCCACATCTCATCCTGGAGTTGGGGAATCCAAACCAGGCAAACAAGACTAGTGGAAGCTGGCAGTATGCAACAGGCAGGGATAGAAGATTTAGAAGACAGCTTTGTGCTTGGCCAAGCTGACCACAGCCTTGTCCAGCATGAAGCAAGTGTCCACCAGCCACAAGGAACCCAGAATGAGTAGGCTCCATGAGCAAAACGGCCCCTGGAGCTTAGGAGCAGTGGAGGAGGCAGTAGCGTGCAACATTGGCAGTACTTTGTGAGGCTGTGAAACCTCTTGTGCCCTGGGATAATGAGCCTAGGTGAGTAAATTGCAGTCTTCCTCATCTCCCAGGCTTCACTAACGAGAAGAGATTCAGATCCTCTATTCCACATATTAAAGACCTGCTGGAGCCAATGCCTGTTCCCACAGGGCTGGCTACCTTTCCAGTACATATTCTTGAGCAAACCTTGCATATTGTCTAGCTTGACAGCTGTCATGCCTGACATTTCTTGATGTCAGTCAAATTCACCCTCTGCACAAACATTAATTGTAAAAGGCAGATTTCCTTGTGGTCCTGCTACCATCAGTCTTCTGACTTCTGGTACTGGGAAATATGTATTTTCTATAATACACAGACTGTAAGTCTTGGTGTGGTGTCTCAAGCAACCTGTGATGGAGAACATGGAGAGGAAATGTGATTTATAAAGAATTTTCATGGCGATAGAAGTGGCACCAGGAACTTTTCTTGCGCAATAGGCATCAGCATGTTATGAGAGCCACTGCAAAGAAAACAGAACCAGCTGTGGAACATATTGCAGGAAGAACTAAAAGTTAATTTCCTATTTAATCTGCTCAGTTAAAAACAGATCCAAAATGGAGGTAAGAACTGTATAAAACCCCAAAGTTTTGCTGATTTGTGTTCACATCTCCTTCCCATGTAGGGAGCTGTGACTTTTAAGGTGAGTAACAAGTGCTATGAATTTTAACCAGAGAACACAGTTGAGTCACATCCCAAACACTGCTGGCCACAGCAGCCTGAAACAAAAAAAAAAAAAAAAAAAAAAAAAAAAAAAAAAAAAAAAAAAAAAAAAAAAAAAAAAACAAAAAAAAAAAAAAAAAAAAAAAAAAAAATTAAGCAGTCCATGGTTACAAGGCTGGGGTGGAAACAAATATGAAACCCGATTCTTTGAATACAGTTCAGATCTTTATTCTTGAAGAGAGACCACATTCTAGTCACAGCAAGTAGTTCTTTTATTTCCTTAATTTAATTTACTATTGTCCTATCTCTTCCTCCATCCTATACTCTAACCTCCCCCAAGCCCCTATTTTAATTAGCGCTTTTACAATTTAAAAGCTTAAGTATTGATTCAGGGGATATGTACAAACAACTTGTGAATTATTTAATGAAATCCCATATACAACAGTTTTCAGATCTCACTGAAGTCAGTCAGCTTTCTAACACAGAACAGCATTATGCATTTTCTGGATCAAAGACAAGGGACATTATTAATCGATGATTTCTGTAATGTAATCCCATTCAAACAGGTGGTGGGTGGACTGGAACTACAGCACTCTTCCAGCTGTTTTGGACAAAAATGGTATTTTCCACAAGAGCAAAGGAAGTGGTAATGCTATTGTATCATAGAACTCAAAATAACTGGAATACTGACAAAAAGACAGAATCTTGTTTATGAGACATTGGAGGGGTATTTTTCTGGCTGCAGGAAAAAAAGCACACACTCTGAAGGTGCTGGAGAAAATAAAGACTGCTTGATTGTGAAGAAAAAGCCAGAATGAGGGAGTGTCACATAAGAAGTTACCTGCAACTCCTGTCAGGAGAAAAAGTACTGACCTAATTCCCATGGAAACAATACAGAGATTTCCATAATTGTTTTGGTCTGGACGCAGGTACATTTGTGTTGTCCTGATAGGAACTGTATTAGAACCATTTACCCAGGCTTTGCCTGTTTGCCGTATTATTATCATCTTCCCAACACCCACACTAGAGCTAAGAAACCACTGTCTCCTTGCTCAAGTTCCACAGCTGCTTCAGTGCAGTCTTCCAGGGAGTGCTCGGGTTCTGATTTTTACCTGCAGGACTGCTGGCAGGAGTAGTGTTCATAAAACACTTAGCCACAGGCAGTGCCTGCATTCCGTTCAATTTGCAAACCAAAAAAGACAAATCCCCAATTTTACAACTCAAACCACCAGATAAACATCTACCAGTTGGATCATAAGGATTGTAAATTAGCATTCCCTGGCCTTGTGCTTTTCATCTGGTTTGAAAACATTATTCATGAGATCACAACAGGCAGGTATCTCACATCAATTTTTATTTTATAAATACTACATTAGAACAGAAAGAATGGTGCCGCACATCCACTTCCTTCTGCTGCTATTTGGTATCTTCTTTCTTGGCTCCTGCTTCTATTTTCAGGGGTTCTGGAGCTGGACGATAGGCAGGAAATGCCTCCCAGGGGCTGTTCAGATCAAACTTGCGAAATTCCTGAGCTAGCTCCACAGGCTCTGCCACCACCCGTTTGACTTCATCATCATACCGCACCTGCAGCAGCGCAAAGGACACAGGCCAGTCACTTTCAGCATCTTTATTTGCTGTGCACAATGACCCAGTAATGACCCAGTAATGACCCAGTCCACCCTCTGTGCAGACAACTCTACTTCTTACCCATGGAAAAACCACAAGCCCATAGGCCTCTGCCATGGCTTCAGTTCTATTACTAAAGGAGCTCCCCAGATGCTACTGAGATCTCTGGACCATCCAAGAAAACCCTCCTCTTTGCTTGGCTACCATGCACCTCAGGCATCATGACTAAGCACCCAGAATTAGGAGTGCCCAGCCTAACAGTCCACATAAAGTTAATGTGGAATAACACATTTAATTTGTCATTTGACAAAGGAATTTCTCCTGAGTCACTGAAATAAGGTGGCCCATCCTGGGCCTGCATGGCTGAGGACTATACTCATGAATCTTTATAATATGGCATTTGTTTGGTTTTAGTTGTCCTAATTTTTAGCATAACACTCAGAACAAGGGGTAATAAAGAAGACAACCAGGATGGAATGCAGGTGAGCACCAGACACTTCTGATTGGCTTGCTTTATCCTCACTGTGCCAGTCCAGACCTCTGAACCCCAGCTGAGGAGATGCTGCCTTATCCTTGCTTGCAGGGTTTTGTTATTTCTACATTTCTTAAAACAGCCTGTTTTTTGCAGAACTTCACTGTTCCCTCCTGAATCTCAACTCAGTCTTAACACTGCACCAAATATGCCTGCTTCTGCAGGGCAGTCATTTGAAACTAGACAGATACTCTCATTTCACCTGTGGCTGGCATAGAGAGGTAAACGATAAATGGCAAGAGTCAGTTTAACCAGGGTTTTATAATCTGGGCCTACAAAAACTCAACAAAGTAAAGTTCCAACTGAATCAAGAATGGTTCAGCTCCTTATCCTTGTAGACATCTCAGTTCTGCAGTGGAAACTTTAATCTCCCAGCAAATATGCTGAAATCAGCAGCACTTTATCTCCCTGACAAGTATCTTCGGCCTACAGCACATAACATTTGCTCAATTTCTCTGCCCTTAGGCTGTCTTATTATGGATGATACTTTGTGTGATACTTCAAGTTTCCATGCAGATTTATACAATTCCTCTGGAATACATATAAGTGGAACATCCTTAGTGCCCTTCAGACAAATGATTGTAAAGCAGTCACATCTTTGAACCAAAACTCAGAAAAGAGCATTGTAGAGACTTGGTAACTTAAGACGTGACTGTTATCTCCTACCTCCACATAACCAGAGAGTGGGAAGTCCTTCCGGAATGGATGGCCCTCAAACCCATAATCTGTGAGGATTCGCCTTAGATCAGGGTGGTTGGCAAAGAAAACACCATACATGTCCCAAACCTAAATGAACGGGAGCCAAGTTAGTTGAATTATATTGGTAAAAAACCCAAAAACCTGCATGTGTTATGCCCATAAAATCCCAGTTACATGCCCGGCTTTGTACAGTGCCAGCAAAACTGATGCAGGAATTCATTCAAAAGCAAATCAAACACTGTTTTATCTCCTACTCTGAAAAGGCAGCCAGAGAAACACTTCTCTCTTCCTTCCTGAGGGTGCTGGAGAATCAATTTGATTGGGAAAATACAGCACCCTTCCTTGCTTTCCAGGAAATTTTTAGTTCTGTTTCTCCAGAAAGAGACAGAGAATTAAATTCCTGTGTTTCCCTGGGACTTCTTCTTCTCTTCTAGACTTGTTCAGAACACCAGAACATCAAAACCTCACTGAGAGACCTTCCACCAGCCTGGATGGGGCCCCCTATGCTGGCCCAGCTCCAGGGAGGAGAGATACCACACCCAGAAGGACTTAAAACTCTTCCAAGTTTCTCTCCACAGCGAGAGATTTTATTATTTAGCATTATTATTATTCTTTTCCTGTGTGTTTTTTAAATAAATAGTTTTGTTTCTTCTTCACTTTCCTCCGAAAAAATATTTCTTTTCCCGAACCTAGTAGAGAAAGGGTAACTACAACCTCTATCAGAGGATATTTTCCTCTGAATTTGTCTCAAACTAGGACACTCGCTCTACCAAGACTCTGTTCCCAAGCACACCAGCACTCACCTCTCTTTCATACCAGTTTGCTGCCTTGTGCACAGACACTGCTGAGTCAACAGGTGTCAGCTCATCGGTGTACGTCTTCACACGGATCCGGCTGTTGAACCGCAGGGACAGCAGGTTGTACACAATCTGAAGCAGAGGAACAGGCAGCATTTATGGATCTCTTTGCACTACACCACTGCCTAAGCAAAGCCACACAAGGACTATTTCAAATATTCTTTATGAGCAGGATCCCATTCAGCACTTCAGAGCTGACCACTAAAAGACAACTCCTACAAGAGCCTACAAGAACCTCTTACAACTGAGGTTCCAACAGCTTATCACTTTGGTTCTTAGAAGTGTGACAAAAGTTACGAGAGACTTAGAAAACATGACTGATGAAGAAGAACTGAAGTAAAGAGAGATACTCAACTTTAAGGAGACTACTGCAGGGATGAATACACTTGACAATTGTCTTGAAGAAAATGGTTATCAATTACTATTGCAATTACTATTAGGGGGAGGAAGCTAAGAAAAAATACACTTAATTTTCAGCAAACAAGTTAGATACCACGGAAAATTTCCAGCTTTTATGGTGATGAAGTCGAATACAAAGGCTGTTTATGAGGACTATTATAATCTCTGGAGAGGAAATACATACTACAAGCAGACTGAAAAAAAATCCCAAAAATTTGTAAGAAATTTTAAAGCCTTGTTTGATACTGCCTTGGTGACTGAAAAAGATGAATAAATTAGGGTCTATATTTCTATTATTTCTATGAATCTACTATCTTGATTTTTGAAAGAAAAATATTGAATTTTAAAAAATATTCCATTTCTTTAGCAACTGGAGGCCTTTGACTTAAAGAAACTCTATAACTCTCAAAATTTTCCTCTTACTGCCAGAAACCAAAAAAAGTGGTCAGAGCTGCAAGAGCACCCACAGCTAGCAGTATTCGTGAAGCCCTCCAAGTCCTGCACCTCTGAGCAGTTCCTACCTCAAAGCGGTACTGCCGAGACGGGACATCAACAGCAGTCAGGTCAGCCAAGGATTTGAACTGGGCATTGGTGTGATCACGAAGGAAGGTCAGGACAGGAATGATCCCATCTGGATGGATCAGAAGTTCCAGCTCATTGAAACAGGTCACCTGATGAAAACAGAAAAGAGGGAAGACATGAGTACAAACACCCACAGGACCGAACATTATGCTGATTTCAGCAGAACGCTCAAAGAAAGAGACACAGCAGACACAAAAAGGCATAAGATCAAGGGGCTTAACAACAGCAGTACTTCTCATGCAATTCTGACCATTTTTCTTCCCCAGAACAACTTCTCTAAACAGGTAACAAACAAATGATGTGTTCACTGGATCCTGTCCCGCCACAAGAACAGTTTCTCAAACAGCACCTACCTGTACTTGCTGGATATACTTGGGTAGAATCTCAGCCACGTACTCCCCAAAAGCACATAGCTGCTTGTGTTCTACTTCATTTTTTGGTCTGACAGTAGCTAAGGAGAAAAAGAAAGTTTCCAAGATTATGACAGGGAATACAGAAAGCTACATAGAGAAGATTAGTAACTCCCTTTAACTAGTCTGGCTATCCGTCAGAGACTACACTATAGCAACATACTTGTGCTACACAGAACATTGAACTATACACTTTGATAATAAAGGAAATTTGTGTCAGTGTTAAAATTTTGTTGACTCTAAAGAGCAGCAGGAATTGTCCAACAAAATGATGGAGAAGTAAATAATAAGACGAAAAAGAGGGCAGCAGAGATGATAATCTGAACTGAGGTAGTGCTCATGTCATTCAACCTGGGTCTAGAAAGGGCCTTGTTTTCTGGTTTTGTTGGATGTGCCAATATCTAAGCAAGGCCCTTGTAATCAAAACACTCTAGGGACTCGCGCTGGGTTTTTTCACTGTTACGATTAAAACCCTTGAAGAGACAGGGCGATGAGGGGCTACGAAGCTGTTGCTCAGGCCCAGCTTTGCACAGAAAAAGCAGGCTGGCCCTGCATCTGAGAAAGGATGCAAATGGGTACCCAGAGCAAGCTCGGGAACCCAGAGCAAGCACGGTTACCAACACAGCCACTTTTCTGCGCAATCAGGCTTTACGGATGACCGGACCAACCCTTTCCCGACACGCTCATTAAAGCGGTTCCTTCGCCGAGGAACGTCCGTGAGGCGGTTC
>VZTN01026432.1:37653-64283 GCA_013400515.1 Erpornis zantholeuca
GCCCCGGGCTCGGCCGCCGTCAGCCTGCCGGGCTGGGCGCCCCAGGCCCTTGAAGGAACCTGGGATGCGGTTGCTGTTGTCGTCGGCACGGTGGGAGTCTGTCCGCTGAAGCAGTGAAATGTGTGCTAGTGCACCAGGGGGTGGAGGCGAGTCAGGCATACGAGAAACACGAGCAGGGAAATTGGAGTTCAGCACAGTGTGAGGATTTGCAGTCTCAAGTATGAGAAGGCGTGACAGACACTAATGGAATGAAGTAGGAAGAGGAGTATGAAAACCAGGAGAGACGGAGCGTGAAATAGGTGATAAATACATGAAGAAGAAGGAAAGGTTGATAACAGCGCGCTTTTTTAATGGGACTGTTACGAGACGGAAGTTGAGAGGCAATCTTAGAATACATTCCTTTAAATTCCTGAGGAATTGTGGCCCAGACATTTTCACCTTTAAGGCACAGGCATTTTATTCTGCCAGAAGTTGTCGGGGAACATTTTTAGGCATTGCAGCTTTCTTGTATGTACTGCGTGAGTGTGGTCGTTGGGTGTGTTTCACCAGTTCGTTTGATTTAGAAAAGTATTTGGTGGGGATTTATATCTTGAAGCACACTTGACTTCTGGCTTACAAGTGCTTGCGTTTTCTGACTATCTTGAATTTGTGTTTTTAATTTTTGTGTGTGTCTGTCCTTCCAGTCTTACTCTTTGTACCAGTGATCACAAAAATTGCTGAACTCTATCCTAGTCTCTTCTGCTGTCTCCTCTGTTTTTCTGTAGGTTACTTCATCAGATAGATTTTATTGCACTGACTTGGCATTGCACAGCCATAATAAACCCATCACATTTTTATTCTTTTTTCCATTCCCCTCAGCTATGTTCTTGGGATCTCTGCCTACTATGAGATACTATATCTTCCTAGAATTGTGTCTGGACCCAAGTCTTGAAGAAGCAGCATTGCTGGAAATACTGCATCTGTGGTAGATGCTTAAAATTAGTGCATACGTCTTTAGACTGAGCTAGTAAACGTTAGGGTGGGTACAGCTTTCATCTTGCAGCTTAATATGTTTAGTTTCATTCCTGCTTATGAAGAGCCCCCAGGACAGGAGCACAATTCTTACATCTGCTCAGAGGCATGGGTGCAAATATATATACTACTGAAATTCTTAAATAGGCGTTTTTAAATACAGTGATGTAAAGAATTATTTTTTATTAAGGTGCTTACCATTCTCTTTCAGCCTCTGCTCATATTCAAAATTATTGCTGATACTTACTTTGGGAAAGTGTACACTCTTCTGAGGAGTGAATTCACCCTTTCTGAGTGATCATTCTTGCATGGCTGTGCTTTTTCTGTTCTTCCCTTCCCTGTCAAAGTTTCTAATGTTACATTGGGGAAAAATCAGTGCTGGATCCTGACTGCTGGGTTACATGTTTCCCCTTTTGTATCTGTTTTTTCTTATAGGTAACAAAATAATTGGTGCAGGCCTGTTTACATGCAAAAGAAAGCAGGAACACAGCATCTGTAGAAAAGCAGACAATTGAAAACTGACTGTCCTAAAGTCATGAACACTAAATCATGAAGATTTATGTGTTAGGTAGCTTTGTTTTGAAAGTAAATGACCTACAGAGTGAGAAGAACTTACCCATCTGTCACAATGGGAGATAGGGTAAAGAAATCCATGGTAGGGTGTGCTGCTTACTGTGTCTGTGTTTCTGCAAGACCTCCAAAACTTGGTGCACTTGTAAGATTATCTTTGCATGGTAGGGGGAAGGTTATTTTAGTTCTTCTGCTACAAGTCGGGATTCTGAAAACATGTTCCCTGGCACTACTTCATGAAAGGCCAAAACAGGAGATGTGGCAGGATCATCGATGTACAGTAGTTGTCTGTTTCATTAATAACAAATCCATACCTTGCCAAGTAACCTGTACATCAGTTGAAGAATCATTGGTTGAAACAAAATATGATGCTTTGAAATAAGGGAAATATTTATAATGTTGTATAAATTTTCTTCCAAAATCACTAACAATATCCTGAATTGACTGAATTTCATAAAAGGTAGATGGTTATGTGATTCTTAAATATTTAGATTCACATTGAGTTCAGTAAGATTCTGTCTGTAATCCAGTATCTAATTTAACTTATTTGGAAACTTTGTTGTGAGCAGGTTGCTCCTTAACTATTTCTTGCATATTTTTCTGAAGTGTGGTTATTGATTATCAGTTACTGAGTCATCTGCCACAAATCTCTTCAGAATGCTAATTTTTTCTTTAGTGCCTATTTTAGAGTAGGTGGGAAGTGAGACAAATTCTCATAGTTCTTGAGATTTCCTGGTTATTAGTATTTAACACTGAGCTCTAAGAACGCACTGTTTGGGCTGTTGAACTGGAGACTGTTCTTAAGTAATATGTCCAGTTTTCCAAGTCATAATGTGAGTTTGGTTACTGAGACAGCAGCAATAGTAAAACAGACTCAGATCTATTTTTTTGCTTTCTTATTTTTCAGTCTTGCCATGAATGTCTGAAATGTTTTATTTCAATCTGGGCATGTCCTTCAAGACTATGTGCAGACTTATTCACTCACTTGGTAACTGCCTTCAGGCAAGAAGGTATAATTTTTATCAGGTATTTGGCAGGAGAAAAAAATAGTATAAATCAAATAAGACAAAAATATTTCAGGATTTATTAGAATGGGAATTGTAAATTGAGAAAAATTATCTAGGGTTTCTAATGGCTATTTGTCGAAGTATCACAGCACAGGATATTGAGTCGTGATCCTGGTACAAGATTTCTTGAGGCAAGAGAGATTATCTTGATTGCAAAAAGTAACCAATAGTTTTATTGCCCTTCCTTCAATCATCAGAGATACTTGTGTTATGTGAATAAATGCAAGATACCGCATTTTCTGCTGCTGCTGTCTACAACCTGTTTTAGAAAGGTGCAAAGACATGTTGTATTTGGGACATAACAATGAAAAGAGAGAGCTTTAGCATTCACATTTGAAGAGGAGATTTCCCAGACATCAACTGAACATCATCTTGTTTGCACCTGATGTGAGACTCAAGCAAGTAGAACTAAAATATACCTCAAAGCTGCAGTGCCACTTAGTCTGCAAGTGCTTTGCTGTAGGGAGGAATAGCTCACGAGTCTGAATGGTGATGGACAGAGCAGGCTTATTTGTGTGACAGCAATCTAGTGCAGCACTGCCATCATCCCAGGGAAAGGAAGTCATCTCTGACATCTTGAGTAGCTTCAAACTTCCAGCTGTCTTAGCTCTGTGCCAAAGAAAATGCATCATTGCTAGCTGAATTCAGGATGAACAGCAAGCAACTGGATGGCTGAACAGAAATCTTCAGTAGTCTCCAACTTGTAGTGAAGAATTTCAGTTTAGATCATGCAGTCTGTGGCAGAGGTATATGTAAGTGAAAGCCTTCTGCCAAAAGAGGAATGCTTATCCACAAGCTGTCTTGTCTGTCCCATGTATGCATGTTACTCTTGTATCATGGTCTTTTTGTTTTGTTTTTGGGAAAGGTGTGCTGGCTTACTGGCTGCTCTGTTAGAGGCAGAGTATTAGTGGCAAACTGACAAACTGCAACTTTTGATAATGAGTCTTTACTGATTTAGAGTAGATTTATAACTGATTTAATGGCTTGGCTTGCAGTGGTAAAGTCCCAGGTAGATTTAAGATTATGTAAACTGGGTTTAAAACCATATTGCTCTGGGATTTTTACATCCGTTTGACTGAATTGCTGGTAATGTAGCATGGAATAACTACCTTGCGTATTGCTGCAATCCATGCAAATGAACAGGCAGTTTGAGTTCTTTGTCCTTTTCAGAAGCACACCTCAAGGAGATCTTGAATGAGCATGTGGATAAGAGGATGGGTGTTAGTTGAGTATCTGGTGCTGGTGTGACACCTGGCAGGCTTTCCTTTGCAGAACATTTTTTTTGATGCTTGCATGCTCTTTATTCTCTCAAAACTGAATGCTCTCCCAATTCATTTAAGAACTCAAGTGACTGTCTTACACTGTTTTTACTTCAAATTAATTTAAGTTTTTCAGGACCTTGGCATCTTTTTTCACCACCATCAAAATTGTTCTTTTGGGTAGCTTTCAGTTCTGTCTGCAGGCTGTTTTGTACTGCACCTTTCACAAAAATAATATAGTTGTTATCCGCTAGATTTCAGTATTTCACACGTCAAAGTAAAACTGTTGTTCTTCAAACATCTTATCACTTAAAATTCTGGCTTTCACTGAACCCATGCATATTCTCTGCTATTTTTGTCCCAAACTATGCACTTCAAAGGATATTCCAACACAGGGATGCAATCCACAAATTTTTTAGACTCTATTGGAAAGGGAATATTCATGTCTGCTTTTTCCAAAGCAGAGGAGTTTGTAATTCAAATCAAGCATTTAGCAGACAATGTCTGAGTCTACATACAAAAATGATAGCATTGTGCTTAATATGTGTAAAGCCATTGCAAGATGGACACCAGGCATCTTATTATCTCTGCAAAATCTTACATGATAGAGTTTTGATAAATTTTTCTTCAGAAGACAATGAAATATTGATCTTTCAGGAAGAGAGAATGTATTTCAAATGTCACGTCTAACTTCTGCATTTCATGTAGGCACAATACAGTGTAAAAGTATTTCTTCTTTAATTTTTAGTTTTGTATTCCAAAGAAGAGCATCTTAAAATAATTTTTCTACTTACCTCTATTTTCTTGCTACTTGTCTTCAAAATTTTTCTGTTCTCCATTTAAAATTATGGATTAAAAAATATTTGGATGGCAGGTCAACTTAGTGACGCATTGTATTTCTTCTGGGTTTTTTCTTTTTTTCTTGCATGTGACCGTTTGATGACTGTACAATGTGTAGCACAATTGAGCAAAATGAGCTGAAACAGTAAAAATTCCTTGCACAGTCCTAAGTGATGTTAGAAGTGATACCTTTAAAAATACCAATATGCAATATCTTTTCTGGAAAAAAAAATTGCTGTATATTTGCTTCTCTAAAGCAGTTTGGGCTGCTCAGAAATCCATGATTATATGTGTTGGAGACTTAGGAAAAGTTAAGGGAGAATTTTCTGATATTTATGGAGTAAAGCCACCCATGTTGCACTTTGGATTATGCATGCAGTGCAGAATTTGATCATTATTAGAGACTGGCTGTAGGTAGTACTGTCTGTATTTCAGTGTGGAAGCTCCTATGACACTAATTGTCTTATGCAGAATTTACTTTGGAATTTCTTTGGATTTAAAATTATTTTTTCATTTAATTCAAGATTAAGTTTAATAGGCATTTATCGGGGAGCAAGACTAGGACATATATCCTTGATCCTTTTTTGTGAGGAAAATAATTTGGGCTATGCATAGGTGTAGAGCTAATTCTGGATATGCTGGGGTCTTCTCGAATTTGCAGGGAGCCTAAACCATTATCTCAGTAATGAGAAGTTTGAAAAAATATCAAGATTGTTGGTTTGAATGCCAGCACTTTTGTATCTACTTGCACATGCCATTAACGAAACTCCCTGACTAGTGCACTTTTCTGAGTTCTGAATTGGCTACTGCATTCCTGGTATAGCTGGAAGTTGCAGCTTCCACTTACTTGTATGAGAGAACTTTTCTGGTAGCTCCTATAAGGTAGTTTTGTATCACCACATAGATGTGGGACACACCAAGTAGAAGCAATAGGCAACAGCATGCGGTAATAAATATCTCATGAAAAATTATGCTTTTTCTGTAAATGAAGCTGCTTTTGAGTTTGCAAACTGTGAGTTTGTACACATGCTGTGTACAAAAAGAAATAGACTGTGCCACTTCTTTTTTTTTTTTTTTTCTTCTGTGAATACCTAGGGATTTGGGTCTTCAGTTACACTTATTCTGCTCTTTCCATGCCAGAATGTGAAAGGGTTGGGGTGGGTAGAGAGAGAAGAGGATGCTGCATAGAAGTGCATTTGTTCTGTTTTTAAGAAGACTGCATAGGAAACGATTTAGTTTGTGTTTAAACAGTGGCAAAAAGGGCTACAGGGAAAGCAGTCAAGCTATGGCAGGTCACCATAGTAATTAGTATCAACCAATGAGAAAGGTCATGCTTCCTGGTTTAGGACCATACTTAAAAAGGGAGAAGGGTTTAAAAAGATTGCTGTAATTCAATTTGGGCTTGAGGGGGGAGAAGGTCAAACCAAGAACTTAATATGTGGATGTGTGTGTCCAAAAGCAGCAAGGGAGACGTTACTAGTTTGGTAGTTATTAAAATGCCAGTGGACATGGGGATTCCCTGGGTGGAAGATTTTGTCCTGTTTCTGAGTTATTGCCCAGATTCTGTTGGTGAATAATGTGAGTCGTTTGTGCATTATTAAGGTGGGCTCAAGCAAAATGGAATTGGAACTCATTTCAAAACAGTAACTCCTTTAGGTTACTGAAAGAAAAGGTACACTTTTCTTTCCTTGCACAGTGTGACAATGAATGAGGGTGTGCATGTGTAAAGGAACTTGTCTTAGCAATGGTCTCTTTCAGAGACCATGTATGGGTAAAGCAGTTCGGCTGGTTCAGCTCCCTGCTCCTCCCTCTCAGGGAGCTAGCAGAATCTCTTCTGCTGAAAGGGTTGTTCCACTTTCTGCTTTCTATATTTGTCCAGCAGAGCACACTGGCTCACCAGGCAGTGTGGCTGGCCTGGTGGGCATTTGCTGAGCAGAACTGAGAGCCAGGGCTTACAGTCTCTGTTACGTCCATCTGTCTGTCTGTCTGCCTCTGCATTGCTGGGAACGACTGGTGAAGGGCAATCTGATTGTGGATGTTGTTTTGGTTTTTTTTGTAAAATGCAGTTCATCCAAATTTGGGAGTGTAGGGACTGGAAATGGAGGAGGGAAGGCGGTTGTTTTGTAGGGACAGTTTGTAATGAATGGTGGTGGCATCAGACAGACACGGATTTAACCTCCAAAAGAGCTGCTGTCTTCTGGGATGAGGATTTTAATCTCCCTTCCTGCTTTGGGGAGTGATTAGCCAAGGCCTGTATCCTTCCATAAAAGGTCTGTTGTCACTGTCTGCCTTGAAGATTAATGAAAGCTAGATCCTGTCCTGGAAGATCTGAGTGCTGTCTTTGCTTGTTATGGGCAGCGGGGATTAATGAGGAGCTAGACCCTGGCCTGCCTAGTTTGGAATTGGGGGTTGGTGTTGAGGGATGGGACTTGTAGGAAATACCTTGTTAGGAAGAGCTGGAAACTTGTCGCTAAGACTTCCCTGACTGTGTGCTTGCATAAATTTTTTTGTACATGTATTAAGGCTCTGTACACATTGGGATGACTATTCATAATTGCTTTTTTAAAATAGTAGATCAGATGAACAAATTGTGCAGAAACTCTGTTAGCTGCTACACTGTAGTAAACTGTTGATACAATCTTCTTTGAGTAGCGGAAAGGTGCTCAAAATAGTGGCAGCAGTCGAACACACCATTAACAGTGGCAGTATTTTTTTTGAGAAAGAAAAAGAGGGCAATTGTTTATAGGGTACTTTTTCTGAATTTTAAGAAATATTGTCCACTTAAAAATTCTGCTGCCTTTTGAATATCTATGCAAATAAGCATCAGCCTCTTGTTTCTGGAATTTGAGACAGGAAAACATTGTTTCAGTTTTCAGAATCTTGTTCAGCAAGATTCTTTCTTTTTTCCTGAGGACCATGTTCCATAAACCCAGTCTGAATTACCTTTCTTTTCTACCACTGCAGTGTCTTCAGTGTGTTTCCTCCTGAGAAAGCTATCTGTCTCTCGAATTTGGAAGAAGGACATTTTAGAGGCACACTGGTGGATCTCAGCTGCCTAACAATGTCTGGATTGTACTGATATCTGCAGGCAGAGACCTGTGATTGTCACACCCTGTGTGACAGAGGGTCATCTTCTTGAACTGATTGAACTCAAGCACCTTAGTTGTGTGGCCGTTTTCTAATCATTCTTTGTTGAATGGGGACACACTGCAGTAGTTTCTTCCATCTTCATGTGGAAAACCTGTGGAATTTGTTGTAAATATGCAGCCTGTGGGATGTTAAGCTTGTTACCTGAAGTATCTTGGTATTTTGCCTAATTCTGGCACCCTCTGCTAGAATTAGCTCCTCTCCCTGCCTTTCTTCCTGCTTTTCCACTTGCTGACTCCCTAGCTGACAATCTTTCACTTATATGAGTTACCAGTTAAAAGCAATTTGTGGTACTGTTTGAGGCCAGTGATTGGAGTTTTATGATTCCTCAGCTTTCAAGTGTTTTCTCATAGCATATTTACCTTTCCCTTTCAGTCTTGGAGCGGGAATATGATTAGGCAGTTTCAAAGGCCTCTTGGAAGTACACTATTGCATGTTTAAAAAATACTGTGTGTCTATTCTGTGAAAGATGCCATGATAAATGGATAGAACACTGAATAAATATATGTGCACCAAGGGAATTTGGATGGTGAAAGGCTGTAGAATGGCACTGGGGAATTTCAATCATACCATTTTGTTGGAATCTTCCTAAAAGTAATATATAAGAAAGTAACATTGTTCAGAGCTAAGCCAAGCTGTCAAGACAAGAAGTCTTGTTTGCTTTGTATACTTCTGTGTTTAAGGGAGAATACCCAATAATCAATTCTAGATTGACTGTGTTATCCTTTTTGCAGAAAAGATTTACTCAGGGTTGGAGACAAATGAAAAATTAACTTTTGNTTGCCCTACTGCTTTTTTTTTTTTAACAAAAATAATCCTTTTAAAAAATACAATAATTATGCAGTTAAATAATAAAGTTAGGTTAAGGGTGGACATATGGGAAGATTACAGGAATTTGGAATTAAGTCCAGTGTGCATTTCAAATTGATGAAACTTAAAACTGCTATCATGAAGTAATTACAGCTATTAAACTCCAGGAAGAATAAATGAAAGTTGGAAAATATTTACTTGTGATTTTGAAAAGTTAAATCATATAGTTTAATCAAGAATATGGAGGGACATGTCTCTAATATCTGTGGCAGTCCACTGGGAAAGACTTGGGATGGTAAAGATGATTCTATGGAAGGACATGTATATAGTTCTTACAAGCACTGTGTTTTCTTAACAGAAGCGATGGAAGCCTTGTTTATCACTTGAGGCCTTTAAAAAGGATCAATCAGTAGAGATTTAATTGTGTGAAATTCAGCACCTAAATCTGATGATCTAGTGCCATGAGTAATTTAAATGAGCATCTGCCAGTATTGCTCTGAAAGAGGCTTATGCCATTTTTCATGTCTTTTTCCTTTCCTCTGTGCTACCAAGAACATCTGTGTGGTTGTGCAGTGAATTGAATCTAGGAGCATGTCTGGGTTAAAACTGTTATTTTCCTGTTGTTGGTAGACAAGATCACACTTTGACTATTTCCTTTCTCTGGCTTGTTATACAGAGGTGGGGTTGGGCAGCTGGTGAGGAGACAGTTGTGCACCATTCTTTTGGCAAGAGCACCAGCTTAAACTGGATCTGTAGTAGAAGTATCTTGATCTATTCCTTTGTATTTCTTCCCCATTTCTATCAAATATTTATGGAGAGCTTGTATGCAGTCTTCTCAGTAGCATAACCTGAAAATATTAAGTAAGAATTGTTTGCCTGTGCTGCCTGCTGGGGCACATATAATTTGGTTCTTGACAGGGAAGTCCTAAATGTTGTCTTAACATACTTCTTTATGAATGCAGTGTTTGATGCACGCTGTGTTTGATGCTGCTCTTCAGAAAAGCCTGCTGTTCATTTGGGAAGAAATTGGTGAGCTTTTCTGATATGAGGACAGATAGAAAATAATGTGCCACATAGATTGTCTCATGTTAGGTGTTGGAAGTATAAGGTGCCTCCAGAATCTAGGCACGAGGTATAGAGAATCCAGAAAGATAATTATTTTATGTCTATTGTGCATGCTCATGCAGCCAAAGCTATAAATATAGCACTTGGTTTTGCTATAAAGTTTATGGAGTCTGTTCCTGCTAGCCCTGGAAACCAGCTGATGTCATACTGTGCCTTTCAGGAAAAGTGAATGGAAAAGAATTAATGGGTAAGTGTGTAAGTGAAGAACATCTGAAAATGCATGCATAAGACTTCAAGCAAGTACTGACCCTCTAGTTCTTGGCAAAGTACGTTGGCACTCTTAATCCTTCTCCCCCCATCCAGCTAAAGTCCAAGGTCAGGTCATGGATCCAGCCTTATAGAGCAGGGAGAGATCTGAGGCCTTGGGAAGAGAAAGGAGCAAGCAGAGCTGTGCTGGTGCAAGAATCAGTGAGCATATACCACTGGAGATGAGCAGCCTGGAGAGGATGTGTCAGGGTCACAAAATGGGAAGTGAGGGTCATTTGTGGAGTAAAAGGCTGCTGATACCAGTAGGAAAGGCATTCTATTAGTTGTATTGAGATGTTCATAACTGGGAATGAAAACTTCTTCCTCTGCAGAGGAGAGTTCATCTGAAGTGTTGCATTACATTTGTGATTGGTAGTAAGACAAAAATGTTGCTTCATGGTGCTGCATGCATTCACGTATTCATGTGTTTTCAGTAGATTGCAAATGAATGCAGATTTTTTAGTTTTGTTTTTCTGTATTATTTACAGTTGTATGTTTCAGATACTATATAAAGATACTGAAGAATAGAGTAAATATTGCAAAAAAGAAATCAAAGTATATACAAATGATGCCTCAAATGATAACAAATGAGAAACCTTCAGAGAGCTGGACTACGAGCTTAGTAAGAACTGCTTTGCAGTGAAATGGTTAGATTTTATTAAATTTGTGGTTTTGAGCAAAAGTGGGACATTCTTAAGTTGATGTTCCCATAGCAATGCCAGCATTTTCTCTGATGGAGAAAAAGAAATAGTATGAAATATTTTTAAAGCTTCAGCTCTATACACCCGATCTTAAATCTCTTCAAGTATTAATGAAAATTATTTGCTGTTAAAAGTGATGTGAATCAGTATTCATTGGTTATAATAGAGCAGTAACTCCAATTCTTTGTAGATGTAAATGTGTGTAATTTGTATCCATTTACATCTGCAAAGGATTTATCGTGTGGCTCTTACAAAATAAAGATAAAAATAATTGAGCATATTTTTACTGTTTGGTTTTCAGGCATGACAATGGCAGATTCTGCATGGTAGAGTTCATGGCAAGTATTTGTCTAATATAAGCCAAGCAAGACACATACAAGCTTAAGGTAAATCAGTCTTTCTTAGTTGTGCTTCTTTGCAATAAAATATAAATGTTTATACTTCAACACTTTGCAAATACAGAATTTCAGACCTACTCAGAATTTTGTATACAGTTCAATTTAAATCTTTCAAAAATGAGACACCTCAAAATCATTTTCCTCCTGAAGCTGGCAGTAGATGCTGGAAACAGCCATGTACACTCTGTCCTCCTTTGGCATTTTAGGTGTGGTAATACAGAATAGTGATTGCATTTAAGGATCTTTGCGGGGAGATGTGCAATACATCTTTATTCTCTGTTTGCTTCTGAATCTATTCCCTTTTGTACAATCAGAAAAAAGGTGTGTAAGTATCTTGATTTTTTTAACACAGAGCTATGCAAGCTGTGTCTGTCTAAACATTGCACAGGAATGGTTTCCCCACTGAGGTTTTTTTATCTTGCCTTTAGTGATAGGTAAGTTGGAAGTGTTAGTATTGAATCTTGTGGCTGAGATGGATGAGGTTGTTAAAAGTTCGGCTAAAGTTCAGTTCCTTCTAGGAGTAGGCTTAGTGGTTAAACTGAAAATATTGTTTGTGTTCAGTAAACTCAGTGTTTTACCCAAAGAAGACCAAACTGGTGTATATGATAGGTCTTCCTGTGTTATGTACAGTCTTCATAAAGCAAAACATGAATGCATGTTTTCTGAATATATTGAACCTTGATCCAAAAAGTAAATGAAATGTTGCTTTTGTTTGTACCTTCTCTACTTTCAACTTCTGGAATATTTTGAGAGTCCCTTGATATCATAATCTGGAGAGAGATAGCAAGCTAAAACCTTTTGTCGGTTAGGTTCTTTGGGTTTTCTTAACAGACAGATCTGTTGCAGAAATTTTTTGTGGTGAAGTTGTTCACTAAGTTTTCAGCTGAGCTACAACTGTAACAATATCATGATACTCCTGACTCTGATTGAATACATTGTGTCATTAGTATTCAAAATACCTTTTCACAAAGAAATAAGATTATTCTTTCTTGGTACATATTTGTCCATATTTTACAAATGTAAACTCTTGGGACCAAAAAGTGACTATTCAGCCCCATAGCTAATAATAGAAATTATGCCTTCTAAGCCCCAGTCCCATGTTTTCAACAGTAGATCATAGGACTGTTTTGTATTCTTAAAGTGTGTCTTCTGAGACTTTCATTATGGATTGTAAGACTTAATGAGCAATCTTGGAGGTATTCGGGTTGTAATTGCTGACTGGACATGGAACAGACATTGCAAATATGATCAACATCCCAAATCTTAAGTATTTTATGAGTCCTCATTAGAGTAACTTGAAGTATAGCATTTAAAATGTTTTCCTCTCTTTTCATTTTAATCTTCAATGGTCCCAAAATGTGCAAGTCTTCTATTCTTCGTTCTGTTCTTCCTGTTAATCTGAAGTTGAAAAAACATACATTCTTATAGTAGAACATACTGTCATGAGTAATTCAACTTGTCTACTTGCTAACTGTGCAGCTTCTCTGCTACCCTGTATACCCTTCAGTATTTGTGCTGGCAGCACTGAGAAAAGCAGTATTCAACAGCTCTGTCTGCCAAAATAAATGGAGCAGGCGCAGTGACTGAGCTGTGGCCTCGCACTGAACAAGTAGTTTCTGGTGCTGAGAGGTTTGAGTGGTGTAAAGATTGCAGTAGAACGGCACTTCTCAGATAAGAAAGTATGGCTCCTTCTCTGGTAAGGTTTTTAGATCGTAGGAGTTTTCCTTTACTATCTCTGTTGTCTTGTTGCCTCATTAGCAAGGGTTGCTACAAAATGGCACTTTCTGTGGGTTGTGGTCTGAGCTGTGTAGAAATTGAAACTTCCTCTGGTTTGTGTTAGGACTCTCTGTTCATAATCTGTGTAGTGCACTTGCTCCGTCGCTCTTTGCATCGTTATGTCCGTCCTGTACTTCTTCCAAAGAAATAGTTCTTTCTATATTTCCAGATTTTTATTATTGGTTGCATGGATTCTTAAAGGTATGTAAATCTGCAGTGAGTCCAGCTTAATGCTGGTTTATGTGAGAGACTGTTGATGCCAGGATGTATCTGAGGTTGAGCTATGTGGTCTGTTTGATCTGTTGGCCTCTTTAATTGCCAATGGTAACCTTCATATCCCATAAACATTAGTTCCTGGAAAGTGTAATGAGAAATCAGAACTAACTGGTCTAGACAAGTGCTGACTGTGACAGTAATTTCATTGATCAGAATCCATTAAGTGATCTGGTATTGTCTTAGATCGTTCCGGGTGCTGATGAGACTGAAGTTTTACCACTTAGTATAAAAGCAGTATTACTAGATTTATTGGGTTCATATCCATTGTCTACTACTTGGTGGATAGAGCCACTTTCATTACCAGCTGCAGTTCTATTTATATTATAGTGCATATCAAAAGCTGCAATGAGATTATATTTTGTCACCTTTAGATCTGGCAACACCATTAAATCTAAGTGTTAAACCTTCATTTTTCTACACGGAGTACTCAGGTAGCATCAGTAGTTCCTCCCAGCTTTGTGCAGTAGTTGAAAGCGACAACTCTACTCACATGCAGCAGTCAGGGGACAACTTCAGGAAAAATTTTTACAAAAGCTGTGATGAGAGATCTGAACTTACCCTATTAATTGTTTTGCTGACCGCACTAAGAATGAACACTCATGAAGCAATGGAAACAGCTATCAGCATCAAATGCTGGGCTGGGGAGAACCTACTGCCCCATCAGGTAACTACAGAAGTGACTATGCTGCACACATGGATAACAGCATCCAGCTGTATAAATGTATATACCTTAGTCTGAGGGATCCTAGACCCAGTTTTTTCTGAGAAGAAACACAGTTGTCAGATTCTTTCACCTTTGGGCCAAGTTTGTCTGATGTGTTGATGCATTAGGATTTGGCTTTTGTATTTTCAGATCCTGTACTGGTTTAGTGTGTAACTCTAAAACTTCATAGCTTGTTAGCTACTGTTAGACATAACAAACCTTCTCTGGGCCTGGACGCAAGGACACCTTGTTGTCCCAAGCCCCAAAATATGTAAACAAAGCCTCTGGGGAGGGGGAACAAACTTGGGGTAATTACATCATTACCTGAAATTGTAATTGGAGAATTACAATTCTCCAAAATGGAGAAAAATGGACGCAAATGGACCAAAGTTATAAATATGTGGAAAACCCTTGTCCTGTCGTCCACCTTGGGTGGTGCCCGTCGGAGGCTTTTTGACTCCCAAGGTGTTCCTATTGAAGGCCCTCGATAAATACTTACTCTTATTCTCTTAGTCATGTCTAGCCTCTCTTTTCAGGTAGCCACTTCAAGGCATCAGTATAAACTTGGATAAATTATTCAGTGTATTTATGTTCTGCATGCAATTAAATAAACCATACTAAACCTATTTATTATTTAAGAGCACTCTCCCAAGCATGCTACAGGTGGTTGTCAGATTTGCTGCTTGGTTTTTGAAGTTTTTATTGTCTTGGAATTTGCCTTTGATTCAGTGAAGTGTATATTTTTTTTCCCAAAGGTGTCCAAGAGTTATGGGTTCCTCTGGCTATGTTAGCTGCACTTTTGGTTTCTTTGAAGTTTTTAAATTAATTCACTAGAGTCTTACATAGTTATGTGTGCAAAGTGAAGATTTTTTTAACATCAAAACGTTGTTTATATAGATATTCTTAAGTATTCACAAGATCAAGTAGCTCTAAATTTCTTTTTTTTCTGAAAGCTAAAGGAGTATAATTATCAAAGGAGTATAACTCAGCATATAAGCAAAAATTTATGTTACATGTTATTTTGAAGATATTAGAAGTTAGGCATGAAGAAGGTCTGTTAGCAGGAATCTGAGACTGCTCCTTTGGCCATAAACAAATATTTTGTAATTAAACTTCAGAAAAGCAGAGGAATCTGGGTGAGGTGAAAGGAAATGTCTTAAGGTAACATATTTGCCTCTATCACTAATTGGAGCTTCATAATCCAGAATGTTGTTGTGAAGCAGAACAAAAATTAATATTTTGTTTATAGTTTTCAATAGTATCATGGGAAAGAAAAATTCATAATTTTGAAAGTACACACTTCAGATAACTTGAGTTGTGTTTGTCAGGATCCATGGATTGGGTTTTGTTTTCAACAAATATTATAAGAAAATTAATTTTGTTCTCGTGTTTAGGATTCTTTGTTCCTTTAGAGGCTTTAGTACTTTATTAAATAAATTTAACAAATAGGAAGAATTTAGAAGAATTGAAAATTCTCAAGAGATTTCCCTTTGAAAAAGAAGACATGAGTACATGTGATAAATAACCAAGTATATTACACTTCAAGTTGGAGAGGATGTGGCTCACTTATTCTCACAAAAAATGTATAGAAAAAAGGTTAAGTAGGGGCCTTCAGAGCAGTCAAAATGTGGGAGCTCAGATAGCCTAGTGCAATTCTTCTTCTTGCAGATGGATGCATTTTTTAGCTTGGTAACTATAGATAAGTAAATAGATTTGATTTTTCTATAAAATACTGCTAGACTGACATGAGTGTAGTTTTGCAAAATAACCCAGGAGGAGGCAGAGAAGAAATTATTTGGGGGAAAAAAAAGTCAAGAAACCTTGCAAATAAAAAGTCCAAGTATTGTGTTTAAATATGTACTAGCTTGTGTTGAGAGTGTTGTGTTGAGTTTGCAAAAAGAGAACTCTGAATCATGAAGTAGCATCTCCTATTTATGAGTTGCTTTAGTACAGTAAATCTATATGGCTCCTGGTTGATGATTAGCTTAAGATGTAGAAATAACATTTTTTGCTTGCGTTGTTCAATTCTGTGTTCCCTAATTCAGTGCTTTTTCATCCATTTCCATTTATACAATTACACATTAGAGTTCCCATCTGCAGGTTCATGGTCATTTGTTAGTGCTGCAGCTGTCAAAATGTCATATAGGAGTTTAGGATTGTGGGTACTGCTGTTGATAGCTGCTTCTGTTGTGACAGCCAAAAAGCCAGACAGGTGGCATAAATCAGTGGACTTATGCTAGGTTCCATTGCTAGGAACCTCTAAGACTTCTGTTTTCAGCTGTGTTGTGTTTGCAGTCTGTTTTTGTGCACCCTTTTGTTTACTCTGTATTTTTGAAATATACAGCTTCAGGTTTGAGTCTAATGAGGGTTGTTACCACCTCATGATGACTTCTGTGATCAGAAATATGCTTCACTTTCCCAGTCTTCAGTGCTTTACCAGGTGGAGTTCATGCAATGTTTGAATGTTTGTTATTATCTGATGTTAACTCTGGTAACCTCAATGTCTGTTTTTCCTTATCTTTTAGAGTGAAGACTGGAACGGCTGGAGGGAGGTGCGTAGCTGCAGGTATGAACCAACTACAGTTTGTATCCCTCAGTTGGGTATTGGAGCTTCCTTTCAAAGATTTAGAGAGAAGTTGTTTTTACATTCAGTGATGAAAGGAGTCATTTTCCACTGCAGTGAGCAGTGCTCCATGAACCTTAAACTCTGCAGTTTCCTGCCTTTGTACTGCCAGAGGGGCTTGGGAGTGATAACAGTTCAGGACTGTGAGTACTGAGTCAATAGACATCTTTAACTCCATCTGTAATTTAATAATTTTAGAAACATAACTGCAAAGTAGAAATGCATGTCTTCATAGAACTTCTTGACCAGAACAAATCTGCAGTATTCTGTAGTACATGAAAACCTAAAGGTGAGTGTTAGTGGAACAACTCCTTCTGGGCTGAGACAAATTTGATTATGTGCAACAGAACAGGAACATAATCCAGTATGAAAATGCCTGGAGTCAAATATGAGGATCTTTTGTTGCAGTTTTCTTAGTGCTAGAAATCCAGTAAGGGTGTAGTTTCGTGGGGCAGCTGAGACAATTGCCCCTTCCTTTCTTACAGTTTCCAGCTGAGACTTTAGTGCTGTATCCTTTGGTTATGTTTTGTTCTCATGGTAGCTTGCACTGTAGATGGAGTCAGCTTGACAACCCAGTAAAAAGCTCTTCTGTGATATAAATATTTCTCTGATTTAGGAAGTTGGAATGATTTGATTTGCTGTGTGGTCAGAGGAGTACAAAAGAATATGTCAGACTGTTCGTACTGTGCACCTCAGGTTTCGGTTCACTTCTGTGACAGTTGACCTGTAACTGGTGTGTTAGGTAACACTATCAGTATCACCACAACCAAAGTTTGGTGAATTTTGCTCTTCCAGTGAATCACCTCTGCTATGGCAGAAATATTTAAGGTGTTGGCTTTGGTCTATAGCCAATCAGGGAGACTTGAGTTTTTTATTTTGTCTTGAGAAAAGAGTTGTTTTCTACTATGGACAGACATTTGCTATGGTTTTCATAAATACAATGGGAAGGATTTAGTTATGTCTATATCAGAAAGAAAAACAAATTTGTCTTTAAAGTGTAGGATATCCTGTCTCTCCATATGTTACTCATTGGGGTAGAAAGATCTAAAGTTGGTTTAAGAAATCCAGGAACACCTTCATTTTCAAGTGACTTTAGAGAATTGGTGGTTGACCTCTGTGTTTGGAAGTACCGGTTTGAGGGCATTTGTCTCCAGGCATTGTGTGGGCTGCAAAACATTCAACTTCTTTTCTAAATGACTGGTGCTCTGTACTTTGCCCTTCCTGCTCCTTTGCTGTCGATTAGGACTATACAGAAGAATGGAAAAAGAATACAGGTCATTATGTTTGTGGCTTCTTTCTGAAGAATTTGCATCTTTTGAGACAGACTAAACTGATTAGGCCTAGTTTTTTAAAGTCATGGGATTCTCCAATTGCAAAACACAGGTCCAGAATCAATATATTTGGATTTCTTAAATAACAAAATAATCAGATTATTTAAATAGCAAAATAATCACCAAGTAAGTCACTTCTGTTCAGTGCAAGATCCATGGTTTCTCATTTTAAGAGCAAAATAAAGTTGAATTCCTCTGCCTAAATGTGAATAAGAAAGGTGTCCAAATGAAAGAGGATGGAGTCTTTTCTTGAACATCTAATAGTGGTATGTAAAATTGTTCATATACATCCCTGTATATAATGCTCTTATTATTAACTCTACAGAGATATATCAGAATAAAACTGATGGCATTCTGCTTCTGGTCTGGTACTGAGAATAAAATTGAGGAGGAGTCAGCTTTGCTTTCACATAAGGAGTCAATCCTACCTCAGCTGACTCTTGTCATATACGCATTTACCATGCTGAAACATGTCTGTGTTCAAATAAAATTTCTGCAGATAGGAGCTGCTTCCAAAATAGAAGTCTTTGGCATGGAGATAAAAATGGACATGAAAAGATTGTAGATTGTCAAGTGATAGTCATGGAATCTTTAAGGTTGGAAAAGACTCTTAAAATCACAGAGTTCCACCATTAACCTAACCTTGCCACGTCTGTCACTAAATCTGTCCCTAAGCACCACATTTACACATTTTTCAAATACCTCCAGAAGTACTTCTCTGGGCAGCCTCTTCCAGTGCTTGACAACCCTTTCAGTGAAGAAATTCTTCCTAATACCCAATCTAAATTTCTGGTGTGACTTGAGGCCATTTTGTCTGGTCTTGTTACTTGGGAGAAAAGACTGACCTCCACCTCAATACAATCTCCTTTTAGGTAGTTGTAAAGAAAATAAGGTCTCCCTTCAGCTTCCTTTTCTCCAGGCCAAACAACCCCAGCTCATTCAAGTTTTCCCCTAAGATCTGTGCTCCGGAGCCTTCACCAGCTCCATTAGCCTTCTCTGGACAGGCTCCAGCACCTTGGTATCCTTCTCGTAGTGAGGGGCCCAAAACTGGATACAGCACTTGAGGTGTGGCATCACCAGTGCCAAGTACAGGGGGGCAATCAGGTGTGCCCTGGTCCTGCTGGCAATACTATTTTTGATACAGGCCAGGATGCCATTGGCTTCCATGGCCACCTCCAGCAGATCAAAACTCCCAGCTAACTTGGTGTTGCCTGCACACTTGCTGAGGATGCACTTGATCCCCTCATTCAGATGATTGATAAAGAGATTAAACAGGACTGACCGCAATACTGAGCCCTGGGGATCACCACTGGTGACCAACCATCAGCTGGATGTAACTCCAGTCACTACCACTCTCTGGGCTGAGCCATCCAGCCAGATTTTACCCAGCAAAGAATATACTCATTCACATCATGGGAAGTCACTTTCTCCAGGAGGATGCTGTGGGAAACAGTGTCAAAGGCTTGACTGAAGTTCAGGTAGACAACATCAAAAGCCTTTCCACTGAGTGGGTCACCTGGACATAGGAGATAGGGTTGGTCAAGCAGGACCTGCCTTTCAGAAACCCCTGCTGGCTGGGCCTGATCACCTGGTTGTTCTCTGCGTATTGTAGGATGGCACTCAGGATGATCTGCTCCATGACCTTCCCCATTCCAGAGGTCAAGCTCAAAAGCCTATGGTTCCCCAGATCCTCCTTTCAACCATTCATGTACATGGTGTAACATGTGCTAACTTCCAGTCAACTGGGATGTGCCTGGTTAAGCAGGACTTCTGGTAAATGATGGAAGGTGACTTGGCAAGCTTTTGCATCAGCTCTCTCAGTACCCATGCGTGGATGCCATTAAGTACCATGGACTTATGCAAGTGTCTAACCCTTTCTTCCTAGATTGTGGGGGTTTCATTCTGCTCCCCATCTCCATCTTGCATCTCAGGGTGCTGGGTACCCTGAAAACAATTGGACTTGTTATCAAAGACTAAGGCATAAAAGGCCTTAAGTACCTCTGCCTTTTCCTCATCCTTTTTCACTATGTTTCCCTCTGCATCCAGTAAAAGATGGAGATTTTCCTTAGCCCTCCTTTTGTTGCATTTCAAAAAACATTTCTTGTTGTCATTCATGGCAGTAGCCAGATGAAGTTCTAATTGGGCTTTGGCCCTTCTAATTTTCTCCCTGCATAACTTCACAACATCCTTGTAGTCCTTCCAAGTTGCCTTCCCCTCCTTCCAAAGATGATGCACTCTTTCCTTCCCCTACTAAGTTCCTGCCAAAGCTCTCTGTTCTTCTTCCTCACTGGCTTGTTTTTCAACACGTCTCCTGCTCCTGAGCCTTTAGGATTTCCTTCTTAAAGCACATCCAGCCTTCCCAGACTCCTCTGCTCCTCAGGACTGCCTCCAAAGGGATTCCATCAGTCAGTCTCCTAAACAGGCCGAAGTCTGCCCTCTAAAAGTCCAAGGTGGCAGTTCTGATGGCATTCCCTCCTTACTTCTCCAAGAATCAAAAACTATCATTTTGTGATTGTGATGCCCAAGACAACTTCCAGCATCACCCACCACTCCTTCCCTGTTTTCAAACAGCAGGTCTGGTGGGATGCCTTCCCTATTGGCTCCCTCACTGTCCGTGTCAGGAAGCTACCATCCACACACTCCCAGGAACTCACAGACTACTTCCTCTCTGCTGTGCTCTATTTCCAGCACCCATCTGGTAAATTGAAGTCCTCCACAAGAACAAAGGCTGGCGATAGTGAGACTTCTCCCAGCTGTGTGCATTGGTGTAGATGCACTTCAGTTGGGCTGTCAATCCTGCTGCCTTTTCAGGGAAAAAAGCTGTAATTCCTGTATGAAACTTGGAAGGCATTTTGGCTCTTCTGCTTTAAGAAGTTAATTCTTCTTCAATACTTCTAAAGCCATTTATAGTTTAGGAAAGTAGACGTAAATTTATTTGATGATGGAATTATTTGTTTGAAGGAACAGTATACTTTGTTCTTTCTGGGCTTAGCTTTTCCTGAAGTTGAAACCTACTACAGTATCTAATGGTTATTTAGAACTTATTAAAAAAGTTTAAATGAACATGGTTGAATTTTCTTAGTTGATTAGAAAAACTGAGATACATTTATCATACTGATTCTCATTTGACTCTAGAGGCTTGGAAAGCATAGTTACTTTTTCAGAAATAAACTCTCTGGCACTTAGATTGGGTCCTTAGTAGCTTAAAAGCTAGTGAAGTTTTGCAGATGGCTGCTTATCCAAAATAGGCAGCAGGAGTCCCAGCTTTGATTAGGAGACAAAACTTCCTCAGTCAATCGCATTTCTTCTGTCCCTGGAGTGATGCTGGAACTTCCCTTGTTGCTTCTGTTTTTACCTCGTAATGTATGTGGTAGGTTGAATTGTTTATCTTTTCAGGGATACTACATCCCATTTCCATCTCCACTCTCCTCATGGATGGTGCTTCAGCTATACCTGTGTATCCTCATGCCAAAGGGAAATGATGCCTTATTGTGCTCTAAGTTGGTGCTCAACATAAAAATTTTTATTGCAGCAATTAATATTTGCACTGCATATTGTGCTTTCCTGGAGAGCGCCTGTCTAGGCTACATTTGAACTTTCTTCAGGTGATGTGCAACAAAAAGCTTTCCTTTGGATAAAATGAAATGAGAGAGAAATAGTGACTTTTTGTAGTATAACATAAATTGACTCTTTTTTGTATCTGCTACTATTTGTAGAAACAATTTGAGATTAAAGGACTCCTCAAAATGGCTTGTGTTACTGTTCTGATAGCTGCAAAGGACAACAAAACTTGAGGCTTGTTGCTTTTAGTTCAAAAGGTCTCTTGAAACTTAGAAGAAGAAGAAAAGACTATCAGAAAAAATTTTAAGCAGGTCTAACTGCTATTCTAAGACATTTCGTTAAGGAGAGTAATAATTTGTAGTTTTTTCGTTTGAGTTAAGATAACAGATTCCATTTCTTAAGTAAAAAAAGGTAACTCTGGCCAGTTCTTACTTTAAGGTTTTACTTTACATGTGCACAAGATGTGTTGCTTCCCATAAACTTAGAGGAATTTTTGGTTCACTGAGGTTTTCCCCTGCAGGTTAATATGACAGTCTTTGTGCATGGTGTTGTCCTGGAATTGTATAGCTGGTTCTACTGTTCCCCCTGGGTCCAATATGCAACCACACACCATTCTCAGTCTAAATGTAGTTGCTTTGCCTGCTATAATGCTTTATGGCATGTTTGGCTTGGGGACAAGCAGACTGCTGAGAGCTTTCTAAGAACAAGTGGATTTCCAGGTCCTTACTAGAGGAATAACTTCTGGCTCTATTTCAGTGTCAGAAAACTGTAGATGAGTCCCTAAAAATCTGATGATTACATAATGTTTTTTTCCGGTGTATCTTTTTGACTAAGTACAGAGCTACAGATTCAGTAATACAGGAAAGCACAAGAAAATACACGGATGTCTGAAACCAGATTTATAGGTACAGTGTTTATATTTAAAAAGTAAAAAAGTCGAAACATATTTAAAATTTTCTGTTCCATATGGTTGCTTGCAGGATTGTTTCTTGCACAAAAAGATGGCCAGTTTACCTTCAGCTATTTCTATCTAAAAAAAAAAATAAGTCATTTCTGTAAGCTCAGAGGCAAGATTTGGCAAGATTTAGGGGAGAGAAAGAGGGCAAAGACACTCCGAAGTGGGATCTGTACCTTGCCTTCAGGACAAGATATCTTGCAAGCATTATATTCTTATTCTCTTGTACTAAAGTTTTAAGTGTTGTAGTGCAAGTGTGATTTGTCCTTTGTATTTCTGTGCATTTCAGGGTCTGAATTCAGTCAGTAAACAAAAAGAAAGGGTGCAAGGGGAAAACTCAAACCTTGCCACTGCCTTACATGTTCCATCGTGTCCCCTGTCCTTCCACAGGGTAGAATTCATGTGTGCCCTCTCTTCTTATACTCATTTCCTGCTTTGTCTCCTGTGTCATACTGCTGCTTCATTTCCTCTTACTATTGTTGTGACCAAGACACTTTTCCTACTTTCTCAAGAAGTTTTTTCTGTCTGCAGTGCCAAAGTGTCTACAGGTCTTTCCGACCTCTTAGGCACTTAAGGTATCCATAGTTTTTTGTCTCTTGCAAAGTTCAAGCATTGTTATATTCTAGAACTGTGATTATAAAACCCAAAAATGCTTCTCAAAATGAAGCTACTGGAATGTTTGCATATTTTAAAAAAAATACCATTTTAAACTGAAATTTTCTTTTACATACCTTGCTGTAGAGCTTAAGCAATACCTGAAATAGACATTTCACATCCATTTGCAAAAAAACCCAAAACAAAACAAACCAGAGCCTAGAGATAAGGATAAAGAGCTTTATTTTTTTTAAATTGTTTCTGTTATTGTTGTCTTTAGTATACTAGAAAGAGGGGAAGAAACCTGTACATGTCTGCTTTAAAAGCAATTGCCCTGGGATACATCAATGCTTTTTCCTATTATCAATTATTAATTGTAAAATGTCCTGCAAGGAGGGTTAAGCATGTGATATTTACTCCTTGTCTGTGATTTGACAAAATTAATTTTTCTAGGGAACCTGCATTAAGGCTTGTTGTTAGAGGTACAGGTGCTCTAAGGGGTTGTCATACATTAATTGCTTCAAATTCATTATTTGGTCTTTTAGCAGTTTGCTTATATGCCTCATGTCTCATACCTTTAATATAGTGTCTTCTCAGCTAGACCTTTCTTTTCTACTTTGCATCACAGTAAGTCTTCCTCTGTTCTGTGCTATAGTTTTAAATTCACAACTACGATTTTTGTCTCCCTCTTCATTCCCATAGTCAGAAAAAGACAAGGAAATCTGCAAATAATTAAAATGTATCAGGGAAAGACAGAAATGTAACATAAGTTTCAGATCACGATTCTGAAGGTAACAATTGAGAACTTTAATTGCAAAATTAAAGCTAACAAAAGAAAATAACGGAAAGAAAACAATCCAATATCTCTTCTTATATTTCTATGACGATTAATGTAAGCATGTAATTTATCATTGGGGAACAGGTATAAGAAGGAGATAATTAAATACCAAAGAGAAGATGAAGTTTCTAAGAAACTGTCTTAATTTGAAGATTTTACTTACATATAGACATCTATTTTCCTTATTTCACTGTGCTAATGTAGTAGTCTGCTTTCCTAGTGCTGCACAAGTACTCTTCTTGAAAACAGAAGTGAGTACATACTGTGTGCCTTTGGAAAAGTCCACATAAACTAACTGAATTGTCTGTCACTGTACATAGCACTACAGCAGACTGAGGTATTTGAAGTTCTTTGGAGGTTTTTTATGTAAAAAAAAAATAGATACAGGTACTGGAAAGAATAGTTGTGATATATTTCAAGATAATGCTTTGAAGGCTATCAACTTGCATACTCCCCATTGGCAGTAGGGTAATGAGATATTTTATGATCACAGATGCTTTAGGTCACTGTCAGGAGGTAGTCTCATGGTCAGTATATTCCATTTTTCTCTTTGGTATTGCCTGTGCAAGCCTTTGTAGCATCATCACTGAAGCAGCAGACACAGCTGCAGTGGGTCAAGCACTGAGTTAGCAGCCTCATGCTGCTGTGTTAGCTGACAGCTGTGCACTAAGAAAGTAAAACTCAGGGTAGAATCATGCAGCTGTTTTGCCCTAGAGAAGCAGATCATTGTCTGCAGAACTGTGGGTTGCTCACATCGCAGAATTCCAATACCCACAGCCTCATCAGAATATTCACAGCACAATCCTGGGTCCCCTTTCAAGCAAGCAGATGAAGAGGCAATGTATGAGAAGATGAGAGAAAAATTGAGTAAGTTTGTAGGCCACTGCCATAAACTTTGTGAACTTCATTCACATGTTATAAGAGGGTGTTAAGACTGATAATTCAGCTTCTTCAGAGTTCTCGTTAGAGATGCTGTCAGTAGCAGTTACTGGCAGAGCAGGACCTAGTTGCAGTTTGGGGTGGGGTTTTTTTTGACTTCTCAGGTTTGAACTGGTGTTGTAACCTGTTTCCTGGTAGATTACCTCTCATATTGCACAGCTACTGTCTGCCATTTGGTGTAAGTTGTCCTTGGGAGTGAGCCACATATTAAGTATATTACAGATTGAATTTGTTCATCAGTTATGTGGTGGCATATTGAAAGCAATTGCAAGGCATTTTAAAAAAAAGGAAAGTGTGTATACTGGTTGCTATCTGTGCATGTAGTGACCAGACAAGCAGGAATGGCTTCAAACTGAGAGTAGGTTTAGATCAGATGTTAGGAAGGAATTCTTTATTATGAGGATGGCGAGGTACTAGAACAGGTTGCAGAGAGAATTTGTGGATGCCTCATTCCTGGAAGTGTTCAAGGTGAGGTTGGATGAGGCTCTGAGCAACCTACTCTAGTGGAAGGTGTCCCTGCCTGCAGCAGCGGGGGTTGGTACTAAGCAATCTTTAATGTTCATTCCAACCCAACCCATTCCATATTCCAGATTCTGTAACTGTAATTCCTTCTTGAAAACATTTGAATCCACTGTTCATATTCAAATGAATTTGTCAGACCAGTAAATGTATCAAGGCATTAAGTTACTAATAATTTAGCATTAAGTGAAGGGGAAGTCAAAATAGAACATTCAACTCTTGCTCTTTTCCCATGAGTGAGCAAGTAACTGAACTGGTCTGGCTGTTGGCTGTGGTCTACACATAAATAAATAGGGAGACGTCACTGAAGGATCTTGAGATGTATGGGATTTAGAGGTAAGACATATCCATAGCTTTTTTTTTTTTTGTTAAATTCTGCTTTTAGTATGTATTGGCATATTTGTGTTAAGGGTTACCTCTCTAGTGTGTAGGTTTATTGTATGGCAAACAGTATTCTCAGTTCTCTGTCCCCAAAAAAGCATCATTGCCTCCTGGTTTGTCTATGTGACATCTGGAAGTTGAAGAGCTAAGGGAAGTTGCTTGGATTTTTGCATTGAGTTGGTACAAAGCTGGGAACAGAGCCTTCTCTTCAATCAGCTTTCAATCCCTTGATTTCTCTCTGAAACATCATTTCCAAGCCATAGGTCTTTCCTATTATTTTCATTTCCTGTTGTGACCAGCTTAGTTCAGAACCCCTCTATCCAACAGACTTTCACAGGTATAGGACTTTATATAGTGCTCTGCCACCTCATAGTTGTGATATCAGTGGCTACACAGAAGCAGTAACTTTTGTGTGTTTAATTCAAACATTGTCTTCCATATCTATTTTCACATGAAGATGTTGTGCTGCATGTGTTGATTTGGAAAGGTAAAACGTTGTGACTAGGGATGTTGAGAACTGCCAGACTGGACATATTCTGGTTTTTGATTTCTTTCTGATAATGCCTAGTATTATGTGCATTAAACAAATGGATCAAAAATCTTTATTGATTAGGCTGTGTTTAAAGATGACGTTACTTAGTTGTTCCTTCCTAATGTTAACTAGAAAGTGTAATTCTTATATGCAGTATTTTGAGGCATATAATGGGCCTCATGGGTTATCTATTTAAAAAAATAGTTGGGATTTTTACATATGTGCAGTAAATAAAAGTGGGAAAAAATATCCCTGCATGCATCAAGTTGTGTTCAAGCTTTGACAGGATTACAAAAGTCACCACCGCTAAATATTTGTTTGTGAATTTAGTTAAGAAGTGTTCCCTCTCAATGGTTTCAAGTTGCCAGACTCCTGCTTTACTCTTGTGAATACAGGAAACTATAACTGCTTTGTGAATTGTAAGGCAA
>VZTN01026432.1:67428-112671 GCA_013400515.1 Erpornis zantholeuca
GTATTGTTTGCAGAACAATGTATGTTTTGTTTCTATTAAAGGAATCAGTTTTTATGGTCTTCAAGAAAAGGAATTTTTGAGTAATCAGATCTTCCTAGCTTTGGGTTTTTGGGCAGGTTTGGAGAAAAATTGTGGTTGACATTTTTTGCCGTAGAAGTTGAGAGTGACAATAGTAGAACACAAGGTGAAGAGAGTAAAATCGGCTATTAAAAATGTTTGTGGTGAAGGAACCTCTTGACTTCAAACCTGAGTACTGCCGATTTGGAAAGTGCATATCAGAACCTGAAGGCCTTGCGCTGCCATTTTGGGAGACAAGGAGTTAGTTGGGGATGGAAAGACTGGAGTTTGTATTCTTTCTGCTCTGTTACCCATTGCTATCTTCATGGATCTGACACTCTGTTTATCTGACAGTGCACTCAGTACTGCTTCGCCAGGGAAAATTGCACAAAACAAGCCTAGTGCATCAGCATTTTCATTGTGTATTAAGCTGAGCCTCCCTTCACATGGTCACATCCCCTTTTTAATCTGGGATTCCATGTCCTTTTCCCAGTCCAGCCTGTTTCTGTGGTGTCTATTGCTGGTCTCCCTGAGCTTCTGTTTCTGTGGTTTGAGTGTTTTTTGTGTAGCTGAGTGTTAAGACCTGCAGGACTTTTGGAAGTGGCGTTGTTTGGGGGTTAGGCAATACACTGATTTAGTGTTAGTAGTTTGTCATAGACTGAGGTGATGGCCGCGTTCAAGTTGGATTTCCTCCCAGAGATGATGGTGGACCATTGCTCCTTGAATGCAAGCCCTGTGTAAGTATTTTCTCTTCATGTCTAAGTTATAACTAAAATGATAGTTGGAATTGCTGTCTTAAGCCTCTGCTGTTCGATGGGGCAGAGCAGGACAGGAAGGAGAGATAGGAGAGCCTGCAGTTTGTTTTCTTGAAGAAATCCTAGTGGTCATGGAAAATTGATGTTGGTTTCTAGATGAGGGGAAAATGGTCTGATAATTGTGGCAATAAGGACTGAGGAGGAATAAAACTGTTGAACAGTATTGTTTGTAGTATGCTACAGGTGCTGATATTATAAAATGGATTATTTAAATCAGTTGTGGGGAGAACATTTTCTGTTCTTCACTACTAATGACTTCAGAGTAAACCTTTTAATTAGGAGTAAAATATTCCTTGAATACTGTTGAGGTCATGTTAAGAGTTGCCTGATTAACAGGAGCCATGTTGTGCTCTTGCAGCTACCCATGGAAGGCAGGGCTGAAAATTATTATTGGAGAAGGTAAACAATTTCCAACTGTTCGTAACTGAAATGAAAAGGGGTAGTTTACATCTTTGTAAAAGGTATTGTTTCTCTTGGCTATTTGGAGAGGTGCTGACTCTTTCTGAGTGGAAAGGTGGAGAGGAGTGAAAGGATTTATGATGATTCCCTTCCCTTCTCTTCTAGTAAGAAGCTTTGTTGGTTTTGAGGTCTGTTCATACAGCTATAAAATTATGAGCTTTCCCTACGATCAGTTTTTCCTTAGGCTCTGAACAGCAATGTATTGATTGTAAAAATGACTAAATGTTACTGGGCTTTGATTTTTTTTTTTTTTTTTTTAATTCTGTTTGGAGGGTATATGATTTCAGATGGACAGTGAGAGGAATACTGTTTACTATCATGTGCAGTTAATAAACCATTCAATCTGTCTTCAAAGGAAAAAAAGCAGAGATGAAGAGAGCTGACTACTCTGGAAGAAGACCACTTGTATTCTTCAACAAAGAGTTTGGGGGAATCATTGTATAGTTGCTGTTCCACTCCCCATGTCCTTTCTAGATTACGCAGGGTTTGGTCAGCAATTTTAACCACCTAATTGCTATAGCTACATTAGGATGTCGATACAGTCAGACTTCCTCAGGGACAGGTGCTCTGGCATACCAGGCTGGGAGTACTGATAGCAAGACATCACATTGCACCTAACAAGTAATGAGGAGTCAATACAGAGAGCAGTGTAGGACTCTCAAATGGGTGGACTGGGTGGAGGATAACACAACTTTTATTAATAGGATATAAACTGCTCATATGGCTAGACAGAATGCCTTGAAATCTGTTGGGGATTCCCATACTCAAAACTTCTGTGTTGTTATAGTCTAAGAAGTGACCTTTTTTTCTGTGTTAGAATCCTGACGTTATTGAACCTGATTCAGTCTGTGACTGACTGGATTGGGCAATCCCAGCCTGTTCACATACAATCTAAGCCTGTTTTTTGCCAATCATTGTTGAAAGCTCCCTAGTTTCACAAAGAAGTATTTCCTTGTAAACCTTTAAAGAAACTTATCATTGGATCAGTTGATTCTCTTTCTCCGTTTCAAGATGAATCTTCACCTTGGGAAACAGTTACAATTAGTCTAATTTAAAAACATTGTAATTACATTCTCTCATTTTCAGTGATTACTGGTTACTGGTAATCTGTAGGTAGACTGAGTTTAGATTCCTTTTTATTTTGGTTTCTTTTTCTGTAAATTTTTTCTTTTTTGAACTGGTGATATTTTTCAGTTATCTCAGCAGATTTATATCCGGAATCCCAGATGTTGACTACATTATGGGAACAGAGTTTTAAACAGCTGTGTAGAATGTGTTTGGTTTCCAAGTCCACAGTTTGCCAATGAATGGGAATGTACTCTGGTATGCATACTGGGAATGTGCAAGGGTTTCTCTTTATATGTATATTTTCATCATACACATCTATGTATGTGTAGAAAATTATTTTTTCTTTAATTTTGCTGTAAGCATGCCTTTGTCTAGAATCTATAGGAAGATACAAACCAGAAATTCTTTCATGTTTTTCATAGCTCAAAGAAAATGAATGGCACACTGGATCACCCAGACCAACCTGATCTAGATGCTATCAAAATGTTTGTGGGTCAAGTCCCACGGAGCTGGTGTGAGAAGGATCTAAGAGAACTTTTTGAACAGTATGGTGCTGTCTATGAAATCAATGTCTTGCGGGACAGGAGCCAAAACCCTCCTCAAAGCAAAGGTGAGAACTTAGGTACTTGTGAGACTTGGTGTTTCAGCCACTTTCACATAGCTGCAGTCTTAGCTGTGTGCTTGTTCAAACAGCCCTGTAGGAGCTCAGTGTGACCAGATGTGCATGCAAGCCCAGACTTAATAAAGTCTTTAAGTGTATTTGTCTAATTATACTTGAACTATGATCCAGTCATTAGCTGAGCTAGAAAAATCATGATTTCTTTTTTTAGAGCTCAGCAGTGACAGAGATACTTGAGGAGTATGGATTATAATTGCAAAGCACAACATCCAGCTAATGCTGTGTTGCTCCAGAGCATCACTGTGATGCTGTGAGATGATTAAAATGTTGCTGGAAAGGACACAGTTTTAGATAAAACATGAAATTTAGGTCATAGTCGTTCGTGTAAATTGAATGCTTGTAAACATTAAATCCTTACTAAATTTTGTGCCTACATTTGCAGTTCAGCTACATGCAATATTTCCTGTGAAGCTAGGTAGAGTTTTGGTACTAGGAAATAATTGAGTTTGAAAATGAAGTAGCCAACAGATGTATCTAAGTGTTTTTTTTAATGGTGAGTAGTAGTGATGCTGGGTCAGTTCTGAACATATTCTATTGAATTACACTTGGAAATCTTTTATAAACTGTCACAATCAGTAGCACCTACCTGTTTCAGTGCCTAACCTCTTCTATTTATACATTTTGCATTGGAAGGGTGGAAGTGGGGCTTGCAATTTCTGTACAGTGCTCCAAGATTGAGTGTTCTTTCCTGGCGAGCATTTTGTTTCAATTGCAGGGTGCTGTTTTGTTACATTTTATACCCGTAAAGCTGCACTAGAAGCACAGAATGCTCTTCACAACATGAAGATCCTCCCAGGGGTAAGAGCAGAGCCCTGCTATCTTCACATCTCTGTCTTGTTTCTCTGAGCACTAGCTGAAGTACAAACATGTTATGTTGCCTTAAAATGATGTTGTAAAAAAATTATTCAAAAGATCAGTGTTATGAGATCTATATAATAACAGATCTAACAGAAATTTTGGAGTATTCAAAAGAATAATATTGTAGTGAAGTGGGTGGGCATGGCTTTTATAATACTCTGAGGGGGATATTTGATGGCATATAATTTGGAAAACCTTTCTTCTTGCAATTTTTGAAGTGTTACATACCCACCTCTGTAGAGGCAATTTAGGCTACAATTTCTTTGACAATTCTTATGGGATATATTTCATACAGCACAAAGTGAATTTATCTGGGATTAAATAATCTTTTTACATTTTAGATGCACCATCCTATCCAGATGAAACCAGCTGACAGTGAAAAGAGTAATGGTAAGCTTAACTAAAGTCCCAGTTTGGTGTCGTCATTTGTGCTAGTCAGGACACTTGAGGATTTCCCTTTTGCTTAACAGCTTCTGATGAAGTCTTGAATTAGCAGCCTTATTTTTTAAAGAAAAAAAGTGAAAAGAGAAAGGTGTGTTTTCAGTACAGTAGGTAGTGTGAGTGATGTCTCTAAAATTTCATGACTCAGAGTATCTCCCCTGCTACTGCTTGTGGTAGAACCACGTTGTCAGTTAGGGAAACATCCAGTGAGTTCTTCTTTGTACTAAGGTGGTTTAAATCTTTGTTGGGGACATGGACAGTGGGACTGAGTGCACGCAGGCTTATGGGTGATGTCAAGCTGAATGCTGTGGTTGGTACCCTAGAGGGAAAGAAAGCCATCCAGAGGAGCCTTGACAGGCTGGAGAGGTGGGCCTGTGCCAACATTATGAACTTCAGCAATGCCAAGTGCAAGGTCCTGCAAACACAGATACAGTCTGGGTGATGAGGGGATTGAGAGCAGCAGCCCTGAGAAAGGATCGCCAGTATTGGTGACTGAAAAACTGAATATAAACAGGCAGTGTGCACTTGCAGCCCAGAAAGCCAGTCATATCCTGGCTGCATCTAAAGGAGGGGCAGCAGGTTGAGGGGGTTAGTCTCCCCCTCTGCTGTCATGGAACCCCCACCTGTCATACTGCATCCAGCTCCGGGGCCTCCAGCATAAGACACAGACCTGCTCAAGCACATTCAGGGAAGGGCCATCAAGATAATCAGAGGGATGAGCACCTTCCTTGTGAGGACAGGCTGGGAGAGTTGTGTCTTTTTTTACCTGGAGAAGAGAAGGCTTCAGAAGGACCTTCTAGCAGCCCTCCAGTACCTGAAGGAGGCCTACAAGAAGGATGTGGAGGGATTGTTTATCTAGGAGTCTAGTGGTAGCACAAGGGATAACAGTATTAAAGGGAAAAAGATTTAGACTAGATTTTACAAAGGAATTCTTTTCTATGAGGATGGTGAGACACTGGAGCAGGTTACCTAATGGAACTGTGAATGCCCCATCCTTGGAAGTGTTCAAGACCTGTCTGGATGGGGCTTTGAGCAGCCTGGTCTAGTCGAAGGAACTAGGTGGCCTTTAAGGTCCTTTCCAAACCAAACTATTCTATGATTCTATGAAATCTAGAAATGCCTTTTCGAGTGTTTGTCCAATGTGAAGCAAGGCCTGTTGCAGCTGTATATGAATTGCTGCAACATAAGCAAACAGTGTTTAGCATCCTGTAGTTTCAGCCTTCCTAGGCTTGGCCAAATTGTGTTTTCTTCATTTGCAATAGTGTGTGTTGCATCATGGAGAAGATAGTCCCAGTTTGAGAAAGCGTGCCTCTTAATATAATTGAAAACAGAAGATGGAATAAATGGGTAACATAGAGTAGGAGTAATTCCATCTGCAGATTCCTCCATGGGTATATAGGACATGCTCCTGTGTAAATGTATCTAGAAAGGAGTAATTCTTTTGAAGTATTATTGGGAGGAGAACAGAATAGGTTCTCTAAACTAAAACTGATCTTGCATTACATACAAACACACATAGAAATACCCTGAGAAAATAATGCAAAGAGGAAAAAGTGTTTAATGGAATTTTAGCATGGTAATTCTGAGGCTGTTATTTAACTCTGAGTGTTAAAAAAAGTGAAGGTGACAGCAATAAATAAGAAAGTATTAGTTATGAAAGTATTCGAACTTGCCATTACGAAGAGGGATTCTGGATCTCTAGAACTGAAATGGACTGCTAAAAGGATTTGAAAGCAGCTTTCCGCTCTAAAAGCAGAAAGTGAATTGGATATAATATTAACATTTAATGGCCAGTTCAAGTTGTGTCTACTGGAACAGTTTGGAGTTTTCCTTTCCAGCACTATAGAAAACTCAACAAATAAGTTGATTTCTCCTCTTCTCCTCACCATAGCACTGAATAGGAGAAGACTTTATTAAAGCTTCACAATGTGCTACAGCCTGCATCATACTATATTTTATATTGTGATGAATGTTATATATCTAAACGGTTTCATATTTTCAAGTGGGATTCTGAATAATTTGCTTCATCCTTTAAAAGAAAGTATTTCAGAGGTGATTAGCATCTTTAAGTAAGTAAATCAAGAGTATAAAATTCTGCTCTGAATTCAAATTTACCCCACTCTCTCAAGTGACCTTTAACTGACATTAGTAACGACTAACTGAAAAATTAAGAGAAAATGTCTTTCTGAAACATTTACATTAAAACAGTCTGCCCACTGAAAGGTATTCTTCAACTCTGATATATCTATCTAGTAGCATCAGTAGGTAGAGCCAAGAAACAGTACCACATGGTCCATGGTTTGATTTGAGGTGTTATTTTTGTGCTTTTGGTGCAGATCAGAATGGATGTATCAGTAACAGAAGTAAAAGTGGTCTGTTTTAGCAACTGGTGTTGTTTCCACTGTTGAGAGAGGAGCATGAGGAAATGGGCATACCTAAATTTAAGTGATTGGCATGAGGCTGGAAATAAGGTTTCTGCAGTTCACTTGTTTGTTTATATGCAGTTAGGTATATGTTGGTAGTCTAAACATAGAATAGGCATAGGGAAGATATCAAGGTAGTCCAGTAAACCACATTCAAGCCTTCTCTCACCTGGAACTGAAAAGATATGAGGAAATACTGAATCTTACAATTTTTTTTCCTTTTTTTTTTAATTCCTGTTGTTCACAGTCTTCACAAGCTGAAAGTAGTCAGCAAGTTAGAAAGATCAAACAATAAAACAGGCATCCATGAGGTTCATTAAAGTACCTCATATGCACCCTCTTGAATTGAACACACAGTTCATTACTGGGAATCTGGTTTTGATAAGCCCATATCCTTAATACAAGGGAAATAATGGCAGTTAATGGAGAAGACTTGACAAAATAAGATCTAGTAAACACATATTTGCTGGTAATACTCTTTTATCTTTTGATTCCTTAGCAGTAGAAGATAGGAAGTTGTTTATTGGAATGATATCCAAGAAATGCAATGAAAACGATATTCGAGTGATGTTCTCCCCCTTTGGGCAGATTGAAGAATGCAGGATATTACGGGGCCCGGATGGCCTGAGCCGAGGTAAGCAAAGCAAGAAGCTTTTTTGGCAGTTTGAGGATGCTGGAGGCTGCCTTTTGCAACTCAACCTGGCATTTGAGCTTTTTTGGTGATTCCTGCCTACACCCCCTCCCTGCCCAGTAAGCATTTTCATTCCTCTATTCACCGCAATAATTGTGGAGGTAACGAACAACTTGTTTCCTTTTTGTTCTTTCCACAGGTTGTGCATTTGTGACTTTTACAACAAGAGCCATGGCACAAACAGCAATCAAAGCAATGCACCAAGCACAAACCATGGAGGTAAAACAAGTTAGTGGGTGTCAGGAGCAGATGTAATTTTTCAGGCAGTGACTATGGAATTTAAGAGACTAGAGAGCAGAGAGAAGGATAAGTGCAGTTGTATGTCTCTTCACAAATACTTCTCTTGGACATTTGTGTTTATTTTGCTCTATTTTTAGAGTTTGAGATAGAAACTTAATCTGCAAATACCAAAATACAAAATAGAATTAAAAGCAAACAAGATTTTGAGTCTTTTAATGAAATGTGCTGTTTGAATATATATATGTCTATATGTATGCATAGGGGAGGAGGGAAATGCTTCCAATGACTGGGTCTTAATGCAGTATTTTTGTGACTGCTGGGAATAACAAGTATGTAATTGTTTGAATTGCTGTTTGCAGGGTTGCTCTTCTCCCATTGTTGTAAAATTTGCAGACACACAGAAGGACAAAGAGCAGAAACGAATTGCTCAGCAACTTCAGCAACAAATGCAACAGATCAGTGCTGCCTCAATATGGGGAAACCTGGCTGGTCTCAACACACTTGGACCGCAGTACTTAGCAGTGAGTTTCTGATTTGGGTTCTTTTCATCTCTTCAGGGATTGCAGTGTCTGAATGTCTTGCAGTGTTTAATATATTCATTTTTAGAAGGCTCCTGGTAGACAGGAGCTGGGCTCCTAATCCCCATTTTGTGGATGAGAAGGCTGAAATTGTATTATTTGCTCTCATCCAGTTGGGATACTTCTAAGGGAGGATTTCAACCCCAGTCACAATAGCCCCAGTTACTGAAACCTTGGGTTTTTCTCCTGCTTTCTGTAGAATGTCCTTTTTCTTTATATACTACTGCTTCAGCGTTTACTATATAAATGCCCTTTTTGTGTCTATCTGGTGACGTAGCATCCTCTTCCAGTGAAACCTGGAACAGTACTCGGTACTGTCCAAATAGAAAAGATGATCAGATTGGAATCAGAGTAAATAAACCCCAACAACAAAACCCAAACCAAATAAAAACCCTTAACCAAAAAACCCAAACCAAATAAACCCTACAGAAAATGGAGAGAAATTGCTCTTTAGCAAAAATGATGTAACAGAAGGTAGACTGCAGTTTCATTTTGGTTGATTTTCCTGGGTCCCTAAAGCATGAACTTTTCAAAAACTGATGTGCTCTGACTTATGCATGTTGCCAGAGTAGCTCTGAGAACTATTCATGCAAAGTGAAGTCTGAGGAACAGAAAAGGAAAATTTCATCTCATTCTTGGTGTGTTGTATAGTTGAAACAGGGCAATTCTCTTAGTACTTTTTTAGTTTGGATAGATTGGAATCTTTTTTATAACAACAGCTAGTTAATGGAGAAAGGAATTGGAAATCTTTAAATAGCTTCTGAGCTGAGGCTTGAAATGTCTCTCACGTCTACTGTGCATAAGGAAAGTAGAGGAGGTTCCCTCTCATGGCGACTCTTTGGTTTTGATATGGCATTGCCATTTATCCCATGCTGGCAGTGTCAGCTGTAAAGTCTGTTTTGAGGTAGCATAATAGGGGTGGTAATCCTGCCTGCTTTGAATAGGAATTCTCTCTCACTACTGATTCTGCTGGTTTTGTCTTGGTGTACTGGCTATCATTTTCCCTCAGCACTGATGCTTTTGAGTGAGGAAAGTATTGTGCTGTTGCTTTGGCTGCAATGCGATGCATGGGCTATGTGGAGCTTCACTGTGGTGGTGCTCTGGCTGTATTGTTCAGGAAATTCTCTTTACGCTTTGCTCTGATGTGGTGCATGGGCTGCAGGAATTCATTTGTGACGGCGCTCTGGCTGTGGTGTGATGCAGTTTCTCCCAGAAGCAGAGCCAGCCCTCACTCTCACTCTTGTTTTGTTTTTTGGTGTAATGTCTAGCTTTATTTGCAGCTCCTTCAGCAGACAGCAGCTGCTTCCTCTGGGAACCTGAACACACTGAGCAGCCTCCACCCAATGGGAGGTGAGTTTTTTCCACCAGAAGACAAATTCAGTGCCAAACAAAAGAGAGCAAGGGTAGAGAAAGTAGCCAAAAGGCTGTAGGCATTTTAATCTCATTCGAAATAAGTAGTCCTAAGTTTACAGACTCCTTTGAAATGACAGGAATTCTCTGCTACAAGTGTGGATGTTCCTTCTTAATCCTAATTAAGTATTGTCCCCAAGGTAAGTGGTGGTATCTGCCCAATCTCTGGCATTTAAAATTGTCTTCCCTTATGGATAGCAAAAAGAATGCTCTCTGTGGTTTTTTCATCCAAACAGGTGTGTACATGACGAACTGTGTTTTGAAATAGGCACTAATGCACTTGTATTCAGTGATACTAGATTCTTAGAGTCTTCCCATTTTCAGTGTATTTACGTACAAAGCATGGAAGTTGGAAATACACTGTTGTTAGAAATATGAGCTAATCCTTCATTCAGATTCTTTTATTCATTCATTTGAATTACAGTTAATTATGCCATTGCTGTTAGGGAAATATCAGCTTCATGGATATGAGCCAAATTCCTTGCTGTGGACTTCTAGTCAGGACATTCACCGAGTATAGCAATCCTGGGGCTGTAAATTGGCTATCCCTTTTGTCTTCACGCAGTTGGGAATAATAAAACACATGTTAGCAACTCCATCCACCACATTATCTAAATTCTTCTGCAGGGAGAAAAATCTATCATTTTGATTTTACTACTGAACACTTTTACCTTTTCAAATTGCTTCCTGGAGTTTTGTGGTGGTTGCCAATGTCATGTGCCCTGTCTGTGCAGAAGTTCATGCAGGAGTGTCTTTGTCGATCTGACTTGCGTTGGCTGGTGCACTCATCAGTAACAATTACAAGCATTTGCAAAGTGTTATATTTTCATTTGTAAGAATTTTGATTTATACTGGAAGTTGATTCTAAATTCAACTTCCTACTTTGACTTCATTCATGTTAGACGTCTTCAGAGCTCTTAGATCTAAGACTCTTGCAAAAAGCAATTTTTTTAAAAAAACAGTTTCACTAATATCCTGTGTGGTGGTGATCTGTTTTGTTATGCATGTGATGCTGCCTTTTCTTCCCTCTTGTGTCTGCTTAAAAACAAGACGTAATAAAGGAGAAGTTATGGCAATAAGGACTGGGGCAGAGGGAGGAGGGTAACTAGCTGAGACTGAGAAGTTTCCAGGGTAATTCTGTCTTCACTATTAAACAAAACCCAACCGAACATATTTAGAAATTGAGAAACTAGACATATAAACAGCATGTTGCATGGCTATTCCAAATCTGATTCTCTACAGAAAAAGTTGTAGTTTTAAGGTCTTGATAATATCTCAGCTGATCTCCTTTCTTGAAATTCATAGAAAGAAAAGTTAAGTAGGTAATTAGATCTCAAACTATATCAGACTTTGTAGACAAAATTTAATCTCGACGCTGTTAGAAAGCAGATGGGAAAACAGTGTGATGACAAGAGGACAGGTGCAGTGTGCACATGACAAACTGCTTCAGTAAGGAACAAGCTGCTCTGTTCTTCATTAGCTCCAACGCTTGGACTTTTAACCCTCTGTAGCACAATAAAAGCAAAATAGAAAGCTTTTTGATTTTAAGTTCATGCTTTTATGTTACAGTGGAATCTTGTATATCTAAATAAAGGCAGAACCCACTTGTTTTGGGAAGTAAATTTGCCTAGGGAAACAGGCCCTGCCACAAAGAGAAAACTATTTAAAAAGTTTAAAAACCCAAACAAGCTATACTAAAGGTATTAGAATTGTTTTAGAAAATAATTAGTTTATACTGCATTGTCACATTCTTATGTTGTCTGTTTAAATGCTTAAATTATAAAACTGAGGTTTTAATTATTTGAGATGTGTGCTTTGCTCTCAAGGTCTTATTAAGTATCCAAAAGATGAGATATCACCTCTGCTTTGGATGTTCTGATGTTGTTAAATTAAGAGTGATTAATTTAATTTTGTTTTTAATTATGTTGGGAATAAATAGTAGAGATTGTCTGAAGTCAGATGAAGAGAGGAGGAATTGTTAAAGTAATCAAAGATAGAGACAAAAAAATGGGAAGTAAGGGAAAAATGAAGGGAGGGAGAGTTGGAAGAATGGGGCTAGTCTACCAAAGGATGGCTAAAATACAGAATTCAGGAGGAGATCCATTTTAATGATAATCCTATGGCAGGAAAAGAGGTCAAAATACAGTCAGTACTGACCAAATGATTTCATTCAAAAACGATGGTTCAAGATGAAACTGAGTCAAATGAATAAATTGATCACTGAAATTCATAAACATGGGGGTCCCTTCTTTCCTCTGCAGTATTCCTTGTTCCCTACGCACAGCATGCCTGAGGGTCTGCTGTTTTCCTTGCTGGCGTGTTTGACCAGCGTACACATCCATTGGCTGATCTGTGGTCAGGAGCTGCCACTTAACAATTATCTCACAATTGACTGCTGCTTCTTGGCTGCTAGGGGTAGCATACAAAACATGCTGGTGCTCAGCTGATGGTGGGTTAAAGCCTTTACTTTGTGGCCACTGTGGTGTGAGGCCTTTGTGAAAGAATTTGGAGTTACTGCTGTCCACATACAAAGAGCATGAAGAGACACAAGAGTGGAAGAAGTTATTGGCCTGGTGTCTAGGCAGGTTCTCTGGCTTGCACATGAGTTCTCAGACTCTGATGCTTTTATTGACTGGAGAGAACACTGCTTGAAGATTTTTGTGCTTTGGAGCACATCTGGGGTAATGACTACCTGGCCTCTTCCCGAATCACATCTATCTGAGCAAAGAAAAACTTTTTAGTTATAGCGAGGAATTGTGAAGTTGAAAAAAGCAGTAACTAGTATTAAGCCTGTTGCTTTTAAGCTCCTTCCCGTTCCTCCATTGTGATGAGGTTGCTGGATCTGTTACACTTGCGTGATGGTGGCTCTTACAGGAGAAACTCGGCATTCTTCCCTGTGTTGCAGGGCTGAATGCGATGCAGTTACAGAACCTGGCCGCGCTGGCAGCTGCGGCCAGTGCAGCTCAGAACACACCGAGTGGCACCGCTGCGCTCACCTCCTCCAGCAGCCCCCTGAGTGTGCTCACCAGCTCAGGTAAGAGACTGCCCATGCTGTAGCCTGACATGTATTGCCTTGGAAGTCCTTTCAGGACAGATGTCACCTATTTTGTCTATCCCTTTTTGTCACTTTCATGTTGATCTTTAATAGATAAACAGTTTACTAGTAGATTCGCTGGCCTCTGTTTAGGGTAGATATCTTTGCTACCAGCAAAGGCTTTTTCACCTGCTGTGTCTCTTCCTCCAAATGGTCAGATTAATTTAGAGTAAAAAGAATTTTTGAGGTCATCATGAAGCAGAAAGGTAGGTGACCTCCTTCCAGTCATGCTATTACAATCCCATCACATATTTGGTTTATCTGTGATTTTGGGCAGGCGCTGTGGTAAATACACCCTGTTCTTCTCAATATGGAAACAAAAAATGCCTTTAGCATAAGGTAATGCATTCTGTGCACTAGAACAGTACAATTTATATTCCATTAATGAAGATATGGATATAATAACTTCCTCATAAAAGTAGAATAAACAGACACCTAGCACTTTCACTGGAAAGTAGTTGTCTAGAACTTAGTATATGAGTTGCACATAAAAATCAGTATCTTCCTTTTGTGTGGCTTTTTTGTCTTTTGTTTGGTTTGGGTTGGGTTATTTAACTTTGGGTTATGTACATTAACCAGAGATACTGGAATGTCCAAGTAGTGTTCTTTTGCTGTCTTATTTTTAAATGTGATCATTAAATGCAGCAAGCAAAAAAAAGTAAAAATAAATTCAATTGTGCTTATGGCAGACATGCTAAGTTTTTATCACAAATGAGGATCGGTATTCTACTCAGTTATTTCTGTCCTATTTTGAGTTATTACTGAATCCTGGCAGAGAAGGGAGACCCCGTATTTTCAGGGTGTCAGTTTTCCAGCATCTCTGGCTTCTGTCCTGTTCTGTCATCTTCTGGCAGTTGACATGCTCACCTGTGATTGTGAGAGACCAAAGAGGGTAGGAGGGAAGGGGTTTTAAATTTCCACATGTAGATTTTGAATTGCGTAGGAGGGCCAAGGAGCCAGGCTAAGAGATTATAAAGAGATTACAAGGAAAAGCTGTTTAGGAAACCTTATGTCACATGATTGGGAGTTAAACCATGGGTGCTTTTCACAGTTTTCTACTTAAAGAAATTCCCAAGGAAGAATTTAGTTCAAAGAGTGGTCTGTTGTTCGACATTTTTTACATAAAAACTTTGTGGTCTGCAATCCTTAAAAGATTGAAATTTTAAAATTTATCTTGATGCCCAGCTATGTATGCTATTCTATAATTAAAAAACAAACAAATGAAAACAAACGAGAAACAACGAAGAGCTCAGACTACAGAAGAGCTGCATTTATAACCCACTAATGCTTCTTCATCATAAAGGATGCTTGAAGGTGAATATATCTGAGTTTCTCCTTTATTTCCTCATGCTTTGTCAGGTTACAATTTGCTGTGACTGGCACTTAGAACACAGATTTCGTTATTGGCTGTCACATCTAATGACTGCAGCAAGTTTGTTCTCTGTTTTGTTGAGGTGGAGAAAGAGGCTGGGAGGTTGTGAAGTTCAAATGTCAGATGTGCTAGAAAAAGCAGAGACAGCTCCTTATCAGAAGCATGCAGTGAAAGGAGAGGGGCAATGGACATGTTGCAGCCAAGAAAATTCTGATTTTAGAATAGAAGAATAGAAGATAGAAGATAGAAGAATAAAATTAATGGCAAGAGTGATCAAGCTCAGGGATAAGGTGCCAGAGGGGATGTGGAATCTCCATCATTTCAGAGAGTGAGAATGCAGTCAGAAAGGACCCTTTCAAATTCAGAAGTTAGACCTCTGAGCAGACTGTTAGGATGATCCACACAGGTCCCTTTCAAATGAAGTTATGGTACTATTGAATAGTACCATAGTAGTACTTTGGAATTGTTTTCCGCTCTGTGAATTTTGGCTGTTCCACAGAATTATGCAGGTTCCTCTTTCCTTGACAAGAGATATATTTGAGGACTCTGTTCCATTTTTTATCATATTGGTAGAAGGGGCTAGGGGGTGGGAGCAGCCTGTTTTCCAGTACTTCCTGTGCTGAATCCAAATAACCTTCTGATGGTTGGTTATATCAATAAATGATTGTGTATCAACAATTCAATTATCATGATGGATCATTTGTATTAATATCCTATATAGATGTATCACTCCACTCTTCACAGGCTTATAACAAGAAGCAGGCACTATCGTATTGCTCTTTAAACCTAATTTCGAGTATAATTTTAAAGAGTAAAGATTAAGTTGGTTCAAAAGAAATAAAAAGTTTTGGAGGGCATGTGGTCTATAAGTAGTCACTGACATCAAACTCTGAAACAGTTCTAGTGCTTTTCCTCGGAGATATAAACATGCTTCACCTTTTAAAACTGTACTCAGATTGGGACAAGGGGAAGCCTCAATGTGTACTGACAGATTCAGTCCCGTGATAATTGCCTGTAATTATACAGCTTTTTAACTCTTTAGTCTTTTAGCAAACTTGAAATTCTATTTTGATTAATATTGATATGTGCATTCACTCTGTATGTATTTGCACAGAAGGCTGTTGGACTCCACACAGAAAACATCTATCCCTCCTGAACCACACCTAGGCCTTGAAGAAACTCAGTATATAGCAGTTCAGTACCATGTGTTAGTAAGTGCTTGCCGCGTCTGAGGGAGATACGGCAACATCTACTGTGATAACCTCTTAAACTTAACTGCAGATGAGATGACTAACTCCCTGACTTCTCTCCATCTGTCATCCAAATGTTCACCTGATGCTTATTTGGACATCTCTCCTTAAATTGCATAATTGGTGGAAAAATCCAGACAGTCCTTCTGCACAGTTGCCTTCTTAATTTTCTTTCATCTGCACTGATATAATTTGTGTCTGGGGAACTTTGAAGTCTACACAGTGCAGTTCATGGACTATGCATAGGTTACTTGTCAAAATGGTTCAACTCAGAGGGGTTACATATTGTGATTGTGCTGTCTTCCTGCCCATTTCAGACAATTTTCTTTAGATAGTTCCAAGCACAGTTGTGCATTTTGATGTAGACTGGGAAGAAGTAAAACCTTCAACCTTGCTGAAGATAGCTGCTCTTGGAACTGAACAGTCTGCTGCTGTTAGGTAGTTATTGTTGCAGAGACCATGGCCATAGATAAACTCACTTAAACTGCTAGCTTGTGAAAGGGACATTCAAGAAAATATTATAGAAGTATCTCAGGATAGAAGTGTCTTGTCTGCCATCTTTTTGACTCAAACACCAATAAGAATTGTCTGCTCCAGAGCAGAATAAAATGGTTGCAAACACTGAGATATGTTTCCATTTCCCCTCCTTCTAGGGGCAGCCTCAAAGGTCCAGCAAAGCTTAAATGACTTTCCTGGCATCAGTGTGTCTCTGACAAAATTGCATAGTATTTCTGGTTTTACTGGAATTAATTCCGGTAGACTTCAGTCAGATTCATCACCTGAATTTAACTTCTCTTCAGGTCATTGCTTGGATGCTACATGACTGAATTAGGACAGACTTACTGTTCCCTCAGTTTACCTACCTCCACAAGTTGCTACTTGATGTCCTTGTCCAAGTTTCACTATCTTTCTGATCATACATCTTTCTACAAAGCCATTCTTTATTACATATTCAATTTTTTTGAAAGCCTTCTTAAGTATTTTTAGCTACGTCTGTTAGTTAACCTTTTTGACTAAATATAACTCAATAGATCTAAGAAACCTAACCTTAGAAGCAAGAAAAGAAAAAACAACAACCCACCAAATACTGCACAGAAACAATGTTAGGAATTAGAGATGGAGTAAAGAACATGTATAAAACAATATTGATATTCCATCCCCATTGTTTTGTTTTCTTTTTTGATATAAAATACAATACAAGAAAAAGAGTAGAACAGAAATGATGACTAGAGCTGTGGAACTCCTCCCCTATTAGGAACAGCCTGAAAAATAGAAGACTGACATGGGAAAAGGATATGATTACAGCCTAGAAATACATAAGTGTTATTATGAAGATGAATAGGGAAAAACCAGTCATCAGATATTTCAATTAAAAACTTGCAGGATATCAGGTCAAGTTGTCACCTGATAATTTAAAAATAAAAACCAGATTTTTCCTAGCATAGTACATGATCAAATTGCAGAAGTTGTGCCTTAGAACATAGTAGAGTCCAAGAATTTGATGTTCAAATTGTGCTGAAATTAATGAATGAAAATCATAACTTTATTACAATGACACTGCCTTTGGCTGAAAAAATCCTAGATTTACAGATGGCTGTGTTGGTATATAGACCATATATAGGAAGCATTCCTTTGTAATTGCCCTGTATTTCTGCTCTACTGTTGCTTAACTGCCTTATGTCATCATCAGAAATGGGATGCTGTCTTCAATTTCTACATACATAGGATAAAGAAAATACAGACAAGTCTTCAGTTTTCTTGGCATTTTCAGTACTAAAGCATTTTTTGTTTTGCCTAAAGAGATTTCTGATAAAGGCAGCTAACCTAAATTAACTGTGTGATCAGCTTTTTATAGTGGATTAACTGAATTTATTTAAAATCACAACCTTTTAAAGTAGGGAAGTATCAATTTTCTCTCTTACTTTGTTCTCTAGCCTTTTTTTCCTTAGCCGCTACTATTTTATTTGGGATAGGTTTGGTAGAGTTTTTAAATGGTGTTCTCATCTGTCAAATATAGTGTCTTTTTGAATAATAAAGATCAGCAATGAAATGTTGCACAAGCAAGTGATATTTTAAAATCAAGGTAACTCTATGATGTATGAAGTCTGGCTTTTATTCAGCCAGCTGTGCTATTTTTTCTACCAACTTGAGGATTATACTGTAACTTGTTCTCTGTGTTTTCCCAACATTTAATATGCTACTGATAGTAAGACAGGAAGTATCTCCTTTTCATCAGTGTAAGCATCTTGAAATACAGTTTAGGACACTGTCTTTCTATTTTTGATTTATTAGGAGAGTTTGTCAAAACATGTACTAGAGGTGGTTTGTCATTTCTTCTGTTAGTACAAAAAGTGGTATGAAGTGCAACTCTCTGGTTCTCACGCAGCTTTTGTTAGGTACAACTACTTTTGTTAGGTACAGCTTTCGTGGCACTTGTTAGGCTGTATTCCATTTGAATAGTTCCAATATCCCACCCCAGCTGAGACTTTGTGCCACGTATATGAAGTGGTAAATATGTAGTATGTGTGAAACTGCTTGAAAGATGCTAACCATTCCTTTAAACGTTTTAATGGATGTATGCAGCATAATTGAGAGTCATAAAAACATGAGGAAAACTGAAAATGCCTCAAATTCAGTTCTTCTGTTACCCCTTGGTCAAACTGATAAATTCCTCTTGCTGGCAGACTACAAGATGCCTCTACAACATCAGTCTTCAGTATTGTGCGTCTTGTGTAGTAAATTTAAACTTCTTGGTTAGTAGCAATGCGTACAGCTCTTCTCTTTCACTAGTGCACAAACCTGCTAGAAAAACCACTGCTATATAATCATTAAAATGCTATGCATTTCTTTTTTTATCATATCCATAAATCTTTGTAGATGACCTCAATTTGAACTTCTGTTTCTTTTGATATACCAGCTTGGAAAACTTTTTTTTCTCATGATTTTGATGTTGACTGCTACACTGTAGAACTATCTGTAGAAATTGGTGGGCCATGTAAGCTGTTACTCTGCTAGATACTGTATATGTAGATTTCTCTTTCTGAGTGTGGCCAAAGATGTTGCCGGAATAGTCAACAGAGGACAGACTATGTATGTCTGGATGTGCATTTCAGGACTTTTCTCAGTCCTAGCCCCAGCTGTGGCAGTAGGATTTTTAATAGAAAATTATTTAATGTGTCAAATTAATCTGGGCATGTGCTATCCTGTTCTGGGCATACAGTATGGGAAAACTGTATGCTCGGCCTTCTTTAACATCCCTAGTATCTGTGTTGCAGGTGTTTTTCACCATGAGTGATGCTTCAAGGATCTGTTAATACATAGCAAGAGACTCTTACTTTAGGCAGCAGGAAACAGGGCATCACTGCTGGTTACCTTATGTTGAGATGCAGAGTTTAGCCAACATTTGTATAATGTCTCAATCTTATGTGTCTTACACTTACTGACATTATTAGTGCTACACAGAATAGATGTTATGATGAAGTAGAAATGTTCAAGAAATGCAGGGAGGGCTTAGAACGTATAAGCAGTATGCTCAATCAAGTGGGCTTGGCAGGAGGGTTTTTACATAAAGTATACTGTGTTGCCTGGATTTGTTCCTTAATACTTTTTTTCTACTGGAATAACTTAATGAAGAAGTTGAATTATCATAACCAAAAAATATTAGTTGAAGTTTAATTATTTTATTTTAATAGCAGGTTCCTCACCTAGTTCCAGTAGCAGCTCCTCTGTTAATCCAATGGCTTCTCTTGGAGCACTGCAGACACTGGCAGGTGCTACAGCAGGCCTCAACGTTAGCTCTTTAGCAGGTAAGTTATGTGTAGTAGTGGCTTGGGGGAATAGCTGATTACCATTCCTCGGCCTGTGCTAGGTCTCTGGGGTGATTTTTTCTGCTCCCTGCTTTTTGTAATCGTGCAAAAGTGTTTGAAAGGTTATTGATCTGGCTCAATGGAAGCACTCAGTCATCTTTTATTTCCTCTTTCTTATACAGGAATGGCTGCCTTAAATGGAGGACTTGGCAGTGGTGGTCTCTCAAATGGGACAGGTAGCACAATGGAAGCCCTCACACAGGCTTACTCTGGAATCCAGCAATATGCTGCTGCTGCACTTCCCACACTCTATAACCAGAGTCTCTTAACGCAGCAGAGTATTGGTGCAGCAGGAAGTCAAAAAGAAGGTAGGCAGAAAGTTGTAGAAACTGCTTGAGAAGGGTTTTCAAAAGGCCGGGCTTAGCCCTTGCACCTACCTTATCTGCAAATCTTTTATTTGGTGGCCATTTTTAGAATCCAGGAGTTACTGAAGATAAAGCAGGTCTGTGGGATCTTTCTACTAAGGGCTGCCCAAAATCGTTCTTATACAGGACGTTTGTCATGTGGTTTGTCTAGTCTAAAGTGCTTCCTTAATCATATTCCTCCATGTTCTCAGAGGGAAGGAGGATATGAGTCTACAGCCTGATACATCCCACTGTCAGAGAATCAGATGTGGTTTTCTTAATGTAGTTTTCTTGGTCCTTCATCTCTACCAACAGTTACTTATGCCAGTCTTTTCATTCTTCAGATTCAGGTTAAATTTAATATGTAGTGTAAAGTAGTGTAGAATGTAGGAGTAACTTTTCAGCAAAATGTAGCATGTTTAGAAGAGAATCTGTCAGATTGCAAGCAATGCAATTATTTGTATTTTGTTTGGAAATTTACTTAGTTGCTTTGGGAGAACAGGTTTTGTATAGCCATTTTTTGTTTAGTCAGCATCTAGCACTCAGACTTACTGTTCAGCTTTCATAACAGCAAGTATCTGTGATCCAGTTCTGGCACAATGTGTAAAGTACAAACAAAAGTGGTGAGAAAGAACTAGAATTATTTGAGTGATCAATCCCGGCAAAGGGCCATGCTAATTTATTCTGGAATCAAGTGCTCTGCAGTAGTGTAAATAGCAGTTTCATTGTTTTATCTGGAAAATTTGTCTTGAGTGGCTCTTCCACCTTTTTTTGTGCAGTGGGAATATGGTAGTCATGCTCTTTCTGAATTTATTTTCCTACTTGTTGTTTGAAGGTCCAGAGGGAGCCAATCTGTTTATCTACCATCTTCCCCAGGAGTTTGGGGATCAGGATCTGCTGCAGATGTTCATGCCATTTGGAAATGTCGTCTCTGCCAAGGTTTTCATTGACAAGCAGACCAATCTAAGCAAGTGTTTTGGTATGTTGGATCTACAGCTTCCTTATGAGGGGAAGCAAAGGGGCAGACACTGATCTCTTCTCTCAGTGACAGTGAGATCTTATCTCAGTGACACAACCCGAGATAAAGGCCTGAAGCTGAGTCAGGGGAGTTTAGGTTGGATATTAGGACAAGGTTCTTCACCCAGAGGATGACTGGGCATTGGAACAGGCTCCCCAGGGAGGTGGTCACAGCACCAGCCTGACAGAGTTCAAGAAGTGTTTGGTAACTGCTCTCAGACACACAGTGTGATTCTCAGGCTGTTTTGTGTGGGGACTTCAGTCATCTTTGTGGATCCATTCCAACTCAGGATATTTTGTCATTCTATAAATCATTATCTGTAAAAAGGTGGCTTTTTTAGTAATCTCTTTTTCAGTATATTGTCAGGTCTAGCTTTTAAGTAGGTAGGGAATCTCTGTATATTCCTAAAAAATAAATGAACTAAACACTTCCAGCAATAAACTCTATTTTCCTGATTTTCATTGTGACTTTTTTCTTTTCCCAATTCCATACTATTGTGCCTCATAATTGTGTTCTGGCCTTAGAAAATTCTCCCTGAGATTAACTCAGTTAGTTTGAGCATGGTGCTAATAATGCCAAGGTTGTAAGCTCCATCCCCTTATGGGCCACTCCCTTAGGAGCTGGATTCCTTGATCCTTGTGGATCTCATCTAACTCAGAATGTTCTGTTAGTATTACTTGGTTTTGCAGGCTGTAAACCTGAGATAGTTCCTCCTCTTCCCTCTTCCTGTCTTTTCAATAATTGTTTGTGTTGCTCTGTATATTACTTAGTATATTATGTTTATGAATTATTTCTATTAATAACTTTATATATAAATTATTGTGGGTACCATATTGCATTTTTGTGGTGCTGGAAGCTCTTGTGACTGTTTTTATAGATGGAGATTTATTGTGATTGAATAGGAGAGGTGAGCCTTTCTCTATAGTTTTGATAGTTTTGTGTCTACATAATATCCCATATTTTTTCCTATTTGAACCAAAAGATGTGGACAATCTGATGCTTTGTGAGAACACAAAAATATGCTGATCATTCACCTATAACACCTGCATATTATGGACAGGTAGACATTGACTGGAGTGGGAGTTATTCTCACTCCAGACATTGAGTGGAGTTATTTAAAACAGGCTCCTTCAAAACCCGGGAAAAGTTTATTTTCAGGATAATCTTTTCCAGGGATGACAGGCAACCTCTCATCTGAGAGCATCCTACACATAATAGAGGAACCAGTTCTACCCTTCCTTGACAGCTATAACACTCCAAACAAATGTGCTCCCGTAATGTCATGAGGGTGATTTCAGTCTTGTATCTTTAATGAGCTTTTGCATCTGGATGAACATTTTCCGGGTTTGGTTTTCTCCCAGGTATGAGTTCATAAAAAATAAACAGCAGTACTTATTTCGTTGATAGACTAGAAAATGTTATTTTAATTTCCTGAGCTGTATACATCTATCCAAAGTTCCATATGCCAGAAAGCAATGCTTTGTTTGAGAGCCCCTGAAAGTTATTATTAGAGGAGTCTAAAACAGTTGTGAGCTTCTGAAAATGGCACCTCATGCAAGCCTCTCTGACCTTGTGAGTGCCTGCATTTCCAGGTATGAGTAGCTGTTTGTGGGCAGCTTTGGCAGTTTTGGGGTAATTGTGTGTTTTCCTTTCCTCAGGTTTTGTAAGTTACGACAATCCTGTCTCTGCGCAGGCTGCCATTCAGTCAATGAACGGCTTCCAGATCGGCATGAAGCGGCTGAAAGTACAGCTCAAGCGCTCCAAGAACGACAGCAAGCCATACTGAGCACCCCTCCCCTCCGGGACTGGAGTGAGAAGGATCTTCTGGTAAGTTGGAGAGGAGCGCACTTAGTGATTCGAAGCCCTAAGGCTGTGTTTTTACAGTCCTGGAAGCTGATCCATGCCTTCTATCTGGCACATCTTCCCTTGAAGACTCTGCTGCAGCCTCTGCTGAGAATCCCGCTTCGGATGGAGGACAAGTTTGTGCTTTTGTTTCCAGTGTTTTACTTTGGAGTTTAGGTGCCATATCGCTGAGGTTTTTTGTTTAGTTTTGTTTTCTTTTTTTTTTTCTCCCTTATTTGAAGTTTGCTGTGTTTGTAACCAGTGTGTGTTGAGAAGGACCAATGCCAGCTCCTTGGGGGTGGGGAGAGAAGGTTAAAGGGAGCAGCAGAAACTGACACCACACTGCCTTGGGGTAGAGAGGAGAAGGGAAAGCAGAAATAACACAGAACAGCTGATGAAAACAAAGATGGGCAAGGAGAACAGAGTCCTGGATGAGAAAGAACTGACTCCATGTAGCCTTTGTCATGCCCCATCCACTCTTTGAAATTTCCTTAACTGTATGCTAGTGGTGGGGATTTAGTAAATCATCACTAAAGCGGGAGACGGGCTAAAAGAGTGAACACATTAACAAGCCAAAGGAAAACTGCAGTGATTTTTTTTTTCTTTGCTACGTATAAACTAGTGTTTATGTAGCACTGTGAATGTACAGAGCACTTTATAAAATTATTAGATAATGTCTCTGCCCAAAAAATTTCACTCCCTGTCTACAGTGGAGTATTAATGAGATGCGGTGAATTTCTTCATTTATAAGAAAACTTGACCTCTGTAGTTTATCTAGGTTTTGTGGAAGGGTAGAGGCAGCTTAGTCTGGATGAATACATCTGGGTTTGAAACAAAAAACTTTAGATTCCTGATAACCTGCAGAAAATTTTGATAATTTTTCTTCTTAGCAGTTGATCACATTCCCCATTCCTGTGGAATAATGTCCTTTTTTTTGCAGAGATTGCTATGAATTCCTTTTCATAAGCATAATATAAGTGCCGATTGTTTATTGAAATTATAATTTCCTGTTTTGTTGGGGGTTTTTTTTGTTGAACAAAACTCGTGCAGTGACTTGGTCTAGTAATTAGGTGTAACTTTCTACTGCAGTTTTCCTTTAAGGTGGTGTGTACTAGTGCAAAACAGGCTAAACCAGGGGCTGCGGAACCAGAGTATTGAGCCATTCAGTCTTTTTCTGCCTTTTGGTACAAGCTGTTATCTTTTATATTGAAGGAAAATTGAACACACCCCTTAACTGAACACACACTTTTTCTGCACACTAGTGAAATTGCTAGTGCAGTGCTAAGGGCCTTTGGTATTCACTGGTTTTAGGGGGCTCAAAGGACTTTTGACACTCTGGCCTGAGCTGTTGAAAGAAATCTGTGTAGAGTTCCATTTTATAACCACCAAAATCCACCTCTGTCATAAGAGGAAGTTTACAATTTCTGTGTCTTTAACAGAAGTTTGATTTACCTCATAATATCTCCTTTTCCTTGTTTTCTTTGTATTCCTGGGTTGTAAGGCTGTTTCCCAGGGCACCAGCTAACACTGCAGTCTGGGAGCCAGCTGCTAAATGGTGTGTGTAGGTCGGACATGGGGTCAGGACTTCATGTTCTGCTCCAGCAGGAGGAGCACTAAATCCATCAAACCTGAGATCTCAGGTCAGAATCCCCACTTGTGTGCAGTGATCTCTTGGGAATGTTGGGCATTTCTAGGGACTGGGCTCCCTGTGATCTCAAACCTCAGAATTACAAGGCCTAATATGTAACATCCAAGGGGAGCCCTTTCCAATTCTTAGATTGAAAATTAAACAGTTGTTGTTAGTCTGTCCATATTGATGGCAGACAGGTAAATCTGTCAGTATTATTTAAATAATTCTGTGGTGGCAAAGTTTCAAAGGCCAGATTGCCAAATTTCCCAGTTATGCTGGCATGTGGTACCCTTCTGTGTTAATTATTTGCATCTCTCTAGAAACGTAAACATACACTGAAGTGAACCATGTACACTTGAATTCTGCACCATAGGAAAGATGTGTCCTGGTTTTCTGAGAAAAGAGTGTTGGAGTGTGAAGGCCTCCAGGGTGATAATGGGATTTTTTTAATATATATATATAAATTATATACTTTTCAAAAAAAGGAAAAAAAAACCATAAAAAAACATAGTTGGGAGCAACTGCTCCAAGTGCAACCTGCTGTAACCAAGAATGTTGTTTCTATTTTTATAGAAGTTTTATACCGCTCCAGGGTGGAGAATATTTATTGCCTAAATTATTTCACTGGAAAAAAAGGCCAGGGTTTTGTAGAATCCTGAATGTGATTGTTTTACACACATAATGATGTGCATGATTGAAACTACTGATTTTCAGTGGCCTGTTTGCAGCCCAACAACTGCTAAATGAGGAAGATGAATGCTGTGAACCAGTGGAGGAGAGTACTGTGCTCTGGGGTCTCTACAGTCACTCTTACCTTCTTTGCACCCTACCCCACTGTACTATCCAAGACCTTTGTTCTGTTTTTCTTTTAACCTGATGCTCTGGCCTCTTTACTAGTCATTGCAGTTGCCCCAAATTAGATATTTTAGCTTCCCCATCCTATAGTGTGTCCTCAATACTGTAACTTACAGATCAAGCTTGGCATTGTTGCAAATAGGTGCAACTCCCATTAACTTTAGGAGATTCACCAGTTTACACTGTGGCTTAGTTTGATCAGTGACTCCTCCCAGACATAATCACCTTAAGACACCTAACTTGGGCTAGCTCTTGTGCCTTACTGGCGTAACTATAAGTATTGCCAAAAAGAAAAAGAAAATAAATCTATGCAGGTTAAATTTTAAAAGATGTGATCCTCAGATGGTTTGAATCAATGCAGTTCAGCTCTCTGAATGCAGTAGAGCTGCATCAGTTTTCACCAGCTGAAGATGTTGCCCTTTTTGTGTATTTGTTTCAGATTTCCCTTTCTTGGTGTATCAATGTGTATGTTGCCAAAGTTAATAAATGTATCAAGTTTGTGACTTGGGCAGGTTTTTTTTTCTGATAACAAAACTGATCAGATAAAGTCAACATTTTTGTGTCTGTTTGGTGGCTGCTGCTGATTGTGGGGATGTAGGCTGCTCTTGCCTTTCAGTCTTAAGCCAGTTTTCTTCCTCACTTATTGGCAGGAAAGTCTGGGATTTGGGGGACTTGGGGCTTTTAAATTTTATTTTTAGTTCATATCATACTCTCATTCAAGTGCAAATTAAATCAGTGTCAAATGCTTTATTTCCTGGATAGTAAGATGAGAGTTGGGTGAGTTCAAATGAACTGTAGAAAGTTGGCTGAAGTAGCCGCATGGACAAAGTATGCTGTATGCTTAAAACCAAAGAATCTGATTTTCTACAATAAAAGCTAAAAGGACTTCTGGTGAAATAGAATTCCATATTATGTGTGCCACCAGAAAATACTTATCGTATTTTTAGTTTACAAGGTGGAAATGGTCTACTTCATAAATTTATTCTTTTTCTCAGGAGATGTTTGATTTTACTGCTGTAATAAGGTGAAAGAATTGTAAATTTAGCCTGATACTGCTTAGTGTCAGTACTATAGTAATTGAAATCATCATTTCTTTAGTCCTTAAATAATCAACAGTCCAAAATATAATAGCTCTTTTTAGTTTAGGTTTTTTTTAGTACAAAGCTAGCATTGTGAAAAACTTCCATCTCAGAAAAATCTCACTGGCAAATGCATCTATCAGGAAAAAACTTTTCACCACAATACTGAAAGTCACATATTACGATAATTCTATCATGCAAGCTGAATCTAACTGAACTGATAATGGCTATGGATTAGGGAAGAACAACCAAGCCAGAATGAAATTGTTCATATTTTATTTGGAAATACCTAAAACCAACTTGGGTAAAGCAAGTTTCAAATGGAGGGTGCACCTGTGAACAGGTAAAATGCTTTGGAAGTTTCTTGTTGCAGACATTTAAACCTAAAGATGATTGATATCCCTGAGCTTACCTGCCACAAAACATAAAACACAGAAGGCAGAATTATCACTATTGTGAGAATAAAACAAGGACAAACTGGAATAACTTTCTCCAAGTCATTAAGACCTTGTCCAGCATCTCATGGTTCTGTTCTTATAGGCCAGTCTTTCTGTAGGACTTTGATGGAAACTTATTTTTTGCCCTTAACATAGATGAGTAAAATATTTGAAACATCCATATGAAGAAAATCCCCAGACAAATCACACAGAGGATTTCAGTGGTGCATGCTTAGATGTCACTTGATTTCATGCTTCTTGTTGTTTCTCATGCCTCAGTTCATGATAAATTTGCCTTTCTGGTTTAGGAGTGAAATCTTTCACCTAATTGCAAATTATCTAGAGTATTTCTTGAAGTATAGAAATAACTGCAAGAGTTGCATTGTACTCTGCTGGAGTTGGTTTAAACTCTATTACTAAAGTCCTTTCCCTTTATTGGAAAGCATGAAAAGCAAATTAATCTCAGCAGTTCTGATAAGAGGAGTGTTGCTGATTTAGTAGACTATGTGTTTCTTGTTGCTTTGGAACGAGAATGCAACACTTGCTATTCTCAAATTATGTAAGATAATATGCAAATCTCACCTTTTTCTAGTCTGTAACCAGAAGCTTTGAGATGTGATGAAGGATAAGGCCTCAAACAGGAGCTAAAGGGGAGTTGGGGGTGTGGGGAGGCAGAATAAGAAACCACTTCCTCTCTCCTCTGCCTCCCACTCTCATCCCAAAGTGTTCCTTGTCTCTTGCAGCTCACAAGCTGAGGGGAAGGAACAGAGGTATTTATGTCACTTAATATAAGAATTATTTTTTTATAAACTCTTTAAGAAAATTTCAGGAAACACATTTTTTCTGCTCATCAAACTGTAGAGCTGGCAACAGTGACTGTAGAGCTTCTCAGAGCCCAGAACCTCCTCCTCATGAAGACAGGGAGCTGAGGGCTGTTACATAAAAGGTTGGGAATGGAAAATCCCTGTGCAGGTCTAATGGTATGAAAAGTGCTCAGCTAGGACAAGTCTTAACTTGCAGTCAAGTCTTAAGGAATTCTCTGATGTGTGGGCTTTTTGTCTTGTATAATCTTTTTTTTTTTTTTTCCAAATCACCCACCCCCAGTTACATAGGCTCCTAGGGAATGAGAAGGGACTATAGCTAAAGGAAAGAACATGAATTTGCTGGGCTACTACTGCCTAACATCTTCCCATGTTAGAGTGCAAGAAAAGTCTCAACCGTCAAACCACCTGTGAATCCCTTGTGTCCTTTGTCTTGTTTCTCATGGTCTCAGTCTCTGTGGGCAAATGTTTGCCCTGGAGTCATATTTTTTGGAATCGGTCTCCTGGGGAGGGAGCTTACTCTGTTCTAAACAGAGGTAGTGGACACACTGGGCACAGGGCAAGGTGAATGCATGCTAACCAGTGTGTCACTAGGCTGTGGAATGCTCCACAGACTGGGTGCTGAGAGGGAAATCCAGGCCTCTGCTTCCATTTGGTTTCTGGCAGTTTGATGTTTACTTGGTGTCCTTCATGTACTTTGACTTTTACTTGTCCATCGTTGGCATGTGCTGCCCTTCCCTGTCAACTCCGTTCCCCAGGAGATCTCATTGTACAGTGCCCATTCTTGTTCTCTCTCTCCGTGTTTGGATGTACTGCTCTGTGTAACTCAGTGGGTCTCCCTCTTTCTGGTTTGTTTTTTTTTCTAGATTCCTGCCGTTTGTTCATCGTTGTGCCTAAAGCATGTCGATGTGGCGTTCAAGTACATCGTCCAAATCCTTGTCTCTTCAGCTTCTCTGATGCTTGAACTCTCACCTTTGACCTTGTGTTGACCTTTGATGCTGATGTGTATTTTTATTATGTTTGTTTCTTTTCTTTTTTTTTTCTTTTTTTTTTTTTTTTGTGCTGCCAAATTGGTTTTGCTAGAAAGACTGCTGAAGGGGAATATTTAAACTTGCATTTGAATATAAAAGAATTTCTATTTTTCTAGACCTTCGTAAGATAACCACTTGATTTTGTGAATCTGATTCTTTGTAATTTGTCTTCAGAGCAGCCTTGCTAGCATACCTTGTGGAGTATTTGTATTTCTGTGAACATACAGCCAATCACTTTCTAGGCTTAGTTTTTTCTGTGTGCTTAGTTTTAAAAACACAGTTCGAAGAAAAAGTCAATTATATGGTGTGACTCAATCCTTCAGGAGACTTCCTAGTCACATTTTGCTGATCTGGTTTCTGTGCTTGAGGAGACAGCACGTGTTTTTATGAGTTCAAACTTGTGACTTGAAGTGGCATCAACAGAAAACACTTGAACTACGTTTTCCTCTGATTGTAGCTACATTTTTGCCCTGGCATTTACTGATTTTTTTTTTAATTATTTTTTTCCCCTGCTTCCCCGTGTGATTATCAGTCTGCAGTGAAAATTTGATCAAAGTTGATGTTGTATTTTGTTAAGCTCTGGCATGCTTGGTTTTTTTGTAACTACAATCTCCTCAGCAAAATGTGATGTTTTTGTTTTAATCTTTCAAACTAAGATAGTGCCCAGAAATGTTGTGCATGTTTCCTGCTGTTTTCTTCACACCCTCGTATATATCACCTTCACCTCTCTGTTTTCTATAGTTTGTGCAAAAACTGAGCAATTTAATGGGTTTCAAAGGTATCCTTTAAATTGGTGGTTTTGGTATGACAAATATCTGATCAGAAGCCACCTGAGGGCATCTGCCTGTGCACTTAGACTGTCTGCCTGACAGAGCACCTGGACCTTGCTCCATCTCCAGCACTGTCAGAAGCTCTGAGGGTGCTCAGTTAGACTGTTCCCCTAGTGGAAGTTTTGGTGGAAAGGGATAGCTGGGAGCAGGAAGTTGGGGGGACTCACAATATTTCTGTTTCCAAAGTTATCTGAAACTAGGGCTCATTTCAAACACTGAGCATTTTGTACAAGTCAGGGCACATTTCTGTGAAGTCCAGCCCCTATCTAATACCATCAGTCAGAGTTTGGTGGCAGGATTCTGGAAGGATCTAGGTTAGCTCATGAATTAAAGTGTTTTAAATATCCCAGAGAAAGCATTTGTAACACTGGTCCTACAACTGCTGGCTCTTTTCCCAAATGACAAGCACAATACAACAGCCTCTGAAGCTGTTAACCTGAACAGGGTACCATCCCCAGCTCTCTTTTCAAGGGCCTTAGCTGGGGAATCTCTGCGGAGATTTTTTAGTTTTTGTTTAGTTTTTAAATGGGTAATGAGCTGAGCAGTTTTTCTTGCAGGATGAAGTAGAACAGGTTACTGCTCTCTGGGTAGCAGGCTTCCCCTGCCCTGCGTACCATCTGCACAGGTAGAAACTGGGAAGTAGCTTCTAGATGAAGGCACCTGAAGAGTGTATGCTGTGATGAAGTTTCAGTCAGAAGCAGCAGCAAGCTAGTGTAGGTATCTTAACAGTTGAAATAATGTGAAATGGAATTCCAGGAGAAGGGTTTTTGCTGAGAAAACAAGTAGAGTTTGATTGGATAGAAATCTTAATTTTGTCCAGTGTTCAGGATAATGTAGAGATGCAAAGATTGTTTTCTATCCTACTCCTGAGTTGGTTGAGGATACTGTATTCTCAATAGGTATTGACCAGACATGTGTAGACAGTCCTTAATCTGCTTACAAAAGAGAACAATTTGAATATGGTACATGTACCTGGGAGTGAATCGTGAGGCTGAACGAAAAAGTGTAGAGACTCATTTATTTGGGAAGTAGGGTTGGGGGCTGGCTGCTGTTAGTCCCACAGTCTGAATGCACAGGGCTGTGCCAGGGGGCACTGATACCCTGCAGTGTATGGAGGAACTGCCAGTACATTTCTGTACGTGTGCATTTGGTTCCATAAGGAGCTTTGGGGAAACCTGTGGAAAAATATCTGAAGAAAACCAAAATGCCAAATGTTGGGTGTTTCTTTCCTTTCTTCTTTTCTTTTCTTCCTTTGGTTGTTTTAATTGTTCTGTGGTGGTTTTAATGGATTTGAGACAGTGGAGCAGCAGCTGCCTTTCTGATTTTTGGCTGCTTTTTGTGAATAATTTAAAAAGAAAATTTACATTTTGGAGACAAACCTGTGGGCTTTTTTATTGGTACAAACATTGTATTTAACACTAGGGGTTTTGTACAGTTTTTTGCCTTTTCTACTAGAAAACAATGTAAAGTGATTCACAATGTGACGAGAAAACAAATTGCCACTATGACCAAATGTAGAGTCTGTTCTGCAGTTAACGGGATTTAATCAACTCGAAGTCGTGGTTCAGTCGTAGAAATGCTTTTCTTTATCTTGTTTGAGCTGTTCCTTTTTTTCTTGTTTTGATTTGCAAAACAAAATGTCTCTTTGTGTGAAATTGTGTTGTACTCTGTAGAGAATTACAGATTTTACTTTAATGGTTTAAAAAGCAGAGGAGCGCGTGTTGCTTTTCTGATCTGATCACAGAGTTTGTGTAGTGGATTTAAAAATGAAAAGATTTGTTACAAGTTTGGAACAAGCGAGTATGTGTTAAAGGAATTTTCTTCCTTTTGTGTGTGTGGTTTTTTTTTCTTTTTGTCCCAAAGGGCAACTTAAAGCTGTTTTAATTGCACAGACACACCGACAACAAGTCATTTTGTATATGCCAAGTGTGGTACCTTCCTTTGTTTATTTGCTATTAAACTGTTTGAGAAGAGTCTTTGTGTGTTGTATTTGTGTCTTAAACTTGAGGTTCTTTTTGGGTCCAAGTGTGAGAAGATGAAGAGAGAGATGAAAGAACTATTTTCCAATTTCTTAGCTGTGAGCCACAAAAATTTTCATGGCCCAATATCACTTGTTCTGTATATCGCCTTGGATTTTTACTTCTGTAAAAGATGAGCTACTTTGGGTAGAAATAGAAAAGGTTTTTTGGTTGATATACCTCCATTTTGTATCATTTGACAGTCAAGTCCCCTTTAGATATGGAAAAGCTGAGGACCTTGGATAATGCAAATACGTGCAACACTTGGGAGTGAGGAGTAGGCATATCCAGCCTCACAGAACTGGTGCCATGTAGCCACTTGCCTGTCCATGCACTTGTGCTTCAGGGTGTTTCAAGGGCTTAATACTTTGGGCATAACAGTAGCCCTCAGCTCTGCAGGAGCAGCACGAGTGTGTGGTGCTGTGTGGGATTAGAGAGGCACCAGCTGATGCCATTCTCACAAGCACGATTCTTGCCACCGCCTCCTCCCCCTTACAGGAACACAGCCAAGCTTGTTGAATCTGTCCTGGCTCTGCAGCATCAAGATACCTGCAGCCCCCAGTGCTCCTGGTCCTGGAAGTACTACACAGGGAAACCCCAAATGGATCTGGATTATGTACTAGCCATAAGCAAAGGCTACCTGATTTGCTCTTAGTACTAAGATATCTTTACAACTCATTTCAAATCAATAAAAACTATTTGGCATAGCCAAAGCATAATTCATTTAGAAACCTGCCACAAGTTTGACACGAATATTGCCTCTCTCAGAAGGAAAGTACCACAATGGCCATGATTTTGCCACATTTCTGAAAGCTCCTAAAATTCTCTTATATTATTCCTTCCTTCTGCTGTCTTGCATCTTGGAGACTTGCAAGCATTTTTAAGGCAGCTATGTTTCTCCTCCGTGTCCTTTTCCTGTGTTATCTGGCATACTCTGTTTCACCCCATCACTTCCTACGTGATTGTAAATCTGAGAGCATTTGCAAGCATCAGGATTCAATGCCACATTCCTTGTCCTGAGTGCACCAATTGCAGTGCGAGGCGCTGAGCCACCTGTTACAGACTCTGCTGGGATCCCTGCAGTTAATTTGCAGCTGTTGAGAAGAGAGGCTGGAGGGATTTCAGTTCAGATACAACTTGAGGTGAGGGATGGAGAGAAACAATTGAATCAAAAAAAGGGTTTGTTTAGGCAAATGGAAGATTCCAGCTTGTGCAGAAAGCTCACTTGCCTTGTCTTACACAATCAAAGCTTTGTCAGCCATGTCTTACAGAACTGACACCAGGTCAGTGGCTTTTTTATTTTTTGAAGGCTTTAATTTAAAAGGCCACCACCAATCAGTACACAATCAAACTACACCTAAGAGCCTGTATGTTAATCTCTGAAAATAATCAGCATTTTCACATGAGTTGTTAGATTTATCAGCATTAGTAGAAATACACAAAGTTGTAGATGAAATCCTGATGCTGAATGTTTTAGGCGAAACCTTTTTCCTCTCACATCCACCTCCACCTTTCACTACTTGTTTTGACTCCAGTCTTCCTGACTTTACCAGCCATGTTCCGCTCTCTTCATACGGCCAGGAGTGACCGGGGCACTACGAAGAGCAGTGGGGAAGAGGAGAAGCAGGTCAGTGTGGTCACTGAAGAAGTGAGTATGTGATGAGCCACACTGCATGTATAGCTCTGCTGCATGACAGGTAAGATTCCCTAATTTGATGTTGCCAAGCACCATTCAGGCTCATTTATTTGCAGTCCCTGAGAAGAAACTGTGGATTGTTTACTGTAGAAACTGTACCTGAATCCTGTATGAATTAGAGCAGTCTTGAGCCACAGACAGATGCCATTGCTTTTTTTTGAAGTAGCACAGGCAGTCAGTGTTGATCTTTTATCTCTCCTTATTTAGGTAGCTGCAACTGGGCTCAGAGTGGTATGTTCCATATCAGAGCATGTTCCTGGTTTTTTGAAAATGATGGGTTTGAACTTGATGGATTTAGTCCTTACTTTACTAGGGTGTTTTTATCTCAAGAGCTGAGTTGCGAGTTGATTCCTAAGACACTAAGCACTGTTTCATAGTGCTCAAAAGCAAGGAAGTAAAGTGAAGTTAACAAAATGTAGAGCAGATCACTTCCTGTTGGATGGGTTTTATCAAGCTGCAAGGCATCCTCTTTTCCCTTTGGCTATGCTGTATGCGGAAGGAAGCAGTACTTTACTGAAGTGGTCCAAAAGAATCTCAGGATGAGTTTGAGTTACAAGCAGATCACTTGTGAAAGGTTAATTTTGCAAAGTAGTGTGATCTTCCAAGAATTATACAATTTTTCTTTTCCCCATTCCTGAGTCCTGGCTTGATTCTGTTAGATAGCTGGCTCCAGTAGCTGCTTTCCTGGCTTCTAAACTTCTCCAAGTCTAGAAATCTGAATGGCCTCACCATTGTCAATGGTTTCCATGGGGATTGATCTTCTGCATCTTGTTTCCATCCCACCACCTACATCCAGAGAGACATATAAGAATTACTGCAAGCAGAGATTTTTTTTAAGTTCCAAATCAGACTTTTATGGAATTTCTAAAATCTATAGAGTACCTAGCTAGTAATTTTACCAGTGCAGCTGAAGTGAATTTTGCACATTAACCAGCTGTGCCTCACCATTAGTTTTCTTCAGCTTCTGTAGATTTTCCCATAATTTCTATGTCCAGAGTTTGAGAGTACACATCGTCTATGCTGAAACATCATACAGCACATCATCTGTCTCTGAAAAACAAAGCTAAATTAAATAATATAAATATTAGAGTGTATATGAGCTCCCAAAAGAGAATTTGTCTTATTGTAGCAAAACTCTTCTACAATTTAAAATGCTTTTCTTTTTGAAATATTTTTCTGAGGGAATTTTGAATAAAGGCACAGATGTAATCTCTTAAGATCATGACTGCTATGATGTGAAGCCTCTGGGTAGCCTGTCATTCCTTATTTTGTGTCCTGCTTTCCTTAAGGATATTATCTCAGGAAGGCTCCTTTGTGTTTTTGTTGACACAGACCAGGATGGTCTGATTGGCCATTTGAGATGATTCTGTAGGTGTTTACCTTTGCTTGGGGAAGAATTGCCACCAAATTCACCTAGAAGCAGGGAGGCAGCTGGAGACATGACTGCTTTTGCAGGCAGGTCTGTTAAAACTTAAAATTGCAATTGCTCTCTTTGCCCAGTAAAAGGATCACAAAACTGGTTCTTGGAACTTCTGCATCTGAAAAACATTAGATATCCCTGTAGCATTCTCTGCCTTCCCCCCAGGTTTGGTGTATCTTCTTAGAGAAGGACAGAATAAATCTCTAGACCACCAAGGCTGCAGCCATGAAAAATGCAGTACATTGGTGAGAGTATGAAACTTGACTCCTAGAGGAACCGATCTGATTTTTTCAGCCGAGTGTGGGAGACATAAAGCTATCTTTTAATGGGGCTGCCACTTCTGTCCTGCAAAGTGCAATATCTGTTCTGTGTCCTTATTCATCATGAAAGGTCAGCAAGTCCTGGATGCAGAACTTAAGGAGGGCCTTTGACAACTTCTGCTGGAAATTTTTGGAAGATTGCCACAGGCATCTGATGGCAGGGAGCAACATTCACTCAAGAATAAAGGTTTTCAGGATGGCTAGCTTCTTATCCCTAAAATTAGGAAGTCAGCGGTGCATTTGCAGCAAATCTGTGACAAAGCTGACCTATGTCCACAAAAACAGTTCATGATGCCAGCTGAGGTCCTCAAAAGGGAGGCTGAATTTCATGCCTAGCAAAATATCAAGTACATTGTTGCAAGTGTAACACTGCACAAGTGTACACACTGAAATTGCCTTGTTCACACCTGACTTTTTAAGGCATGCATTTTTCATAAAGCTACCATTCCACCTGAGTCTGCTCCCTCCCAAGCTAGCCCCCCACCAGAAGTGCTTGTCTAAGGGGATGGCCAGAGAGAGAGGAAAGAGACTGTGACTGCAGCCAATTGTCTCTCCCTGCGGTATTTATAAGCTGCATACTGGCAGGCAGGGGTGGGCAGTTGGCACCATGACCTTGGGAGCTGGGAAGCCTGACTAGAATTCCTGGGAGCCACGTGAGCTGGACTGGCAGGAGCAGCTGCAGCCAATGGGGAGGAGACCAGTACTGGCTGTTCAGATTGAGTTTCACTCCTGTGGCTTGAGATTTTTCTCTTTCTCTCCCTGTTGTGCTTTTCCTCTTTGTTTACGGGATTGGACAGACGAATGCACTGATGGAGCCCTAGCAAGCAAGATGTTTGCCTAGTGGATTTGGGATTCTGCCTTCAGTGCTGAGCACACTTCTTGCCATTGCCTACCACAGCTCCAGCCCCCTGACATGGCTGGGCTTTTACGGCTCCAGGCCTTCTGAGCACACAACCTGCCCTCTTCTAGTGGGGCATTTTACGTTGTGTTCTCCTGTAAACACCTCCTTTTTGCTATCCTTAGAAGTTAGTGTATGAGGTTTTTTAATCCATGGGAGATGGGTCAGGACCAGACAAAGCAACAGATAGAAAAAGGACTCCATCTTTACCAGTCTAATCAGACCGAAAAGGCCCTGCGAGTCTGGATGAGGGTTTTGGAGAAGTCTGCGGATCCTGCTGGCAGGTTTCGGGTTTTGGGTTGCCTTATCACTGCTCATGCAGAGATGGGCAGATACAAAGACATGCTGAAGGTAAGGTGAACTGGAGATGAATGCATGCCATTGTGTCACACCCACTATGGAACGTGGCTGGAGATCAGAACCTGAATGGGGGGGGTGTGTGTGGGTATTTTGTGTATAACAGAAAATACCAGCTATTGAGAGCATATTCTGGGCTGCTGTAATCACTGTGCTTACCAAGAGCTTCAGCCCACAAGATACACAGAATATGATTTTTTTTACTGGTTCCTCAGGATTCCTGGTTTATTTAAGTTCTCCAGTTAATCATGGGAATTTTTCTCGATTATTTCCTACATACAGACACACCATGTTATCAGGTATGACAACGGTCCTTTATCCACTACAAGCTGTTTAGACTGTGAATGTCAGCATAAAAGGAGAACTTCAAGTGAATTCTGTAGAATAAGTATCAATCTTGTCATGTATGTTAATTTATTCAGCTTCTGGCTGATATCTAATATAGATCTTATATTGGAGTTTTTTAACTACAATTATTTGTTTGCAAGGGAGCTGATAAGGAAAAGAAGATGCTGTTTTCATGAGGTAATTGAGACTTCCTAGGTGTCTCACAACTGAGGTCAGAGAGCAGCTCCCAGTTGTCAGGACAGCATAGAAGAAAGAAGGAAGGATATCAGGCTTGATGAAGAGTGGTAAAAAGCAGAGCTGAAGTTACATTTCAAGCGCTTGAGGATAAACATTTTAATTAAATGAACAAAAAGAAGCTGGTCTGTGGATCTGAAAAGTAACAGGATGTATACAGAGAGCAGCAGGCATCATTTGGGAGGGCAACTCAAGAATCTGTAAGACAAGGCAAGAGGGTGTTGTAATAGTCCTAAGAAACTATCCCAGCCTGAAATAGGGTCCTACTAAAGGGCTTTGATATTCTTTTCCTGATGTTTTGGGTTGCCTCTACTAGACTGGTTATCATTCAGCATTTAGAACAAAATGTGAAAGGGGTGTCTATATCTCATTGAAAAATTTTTGGTAGCTCTGTTTGGAATTGGAGGGGGGAGAGGGGCACATCTTAGTGGTAAACCCATCCACTTGTCAAAGCCCTATATTAAAACCAAATACTTAAGATGAAGAAGAAAGGAAAGGTATTAATACACTTGGAAAACATTTGAAGACAAACAATTCTGTTAAGAGGTGTGAAACTAAGTGGTGGCAAAAACAACAAACTGATTGGGGAAGAAAGAGGGAAAAAAAGGTAAGATGTAGCTACCCGAAGGAAATATTGAAGACATCGTGGGGAAAAAAAAAAGGCAAAGGAGTGAGCTTAGTATACCTGACATAATTTGTTACCTGAGTAGGGATCAGAGTAGGTGAATTTTACTTCTTCACAGTATTAGGAAGGAAAAATGGCTTCAATCAAACTAAAGATTTTATACAACACGTGATCAAAGACAGAGAAATGAGAATTTCAGCAATAAGCCATTGAGAGAGGAAATAACAGGAGAAAAGGGGTCAGAATTAAAGGCACAAAATAAAAAGTGATTTTAAAAGGGTTGTGATGCTCAACCTCTTTTGGAGAGGAAAAATTACTTCACACCAAGAAAAGAGGCCGTGGCAATCAGGAAATACTGAAGAACTTGTCAAAGTTAAGGGAATGTGAGGAAGCATGAGCTAGTGCACATCACTAAGTCCATACAGCAGCTTTCCTAAACTGTTAATGAAGCTGAGAAAATATTACAAACCAAACATACACAATTTATGGTTGGTGAGGTTTGGGGCTTTTCCTTTTTTTTGTTTTCAAAGAATGTAAAATGTTCTAGAAGCTTAAATTATTACATGTAGCCACTATACAAAAATGAAGTAATTGATTCCCTTGGTATTTGCCATCCATAATCCTAACTGATAATGTCTAATGAAAATTGCTAACTATTTACCTTTGCTACTGGTACTAATTCAAGTCAGCTGTGTACTTGGTTCATCACAAAACATAAGAGTTACTGCTTAGAAGAGTTTGCAGCCTGAAAGAAAGAGACTTCATTTAAGAGAACAGTATGCAAAAAATCCTGAGGTTATAGAATTTAAAGTGTCAAGATCAAGACTGCAATTTATTAGTAAAAAAATCATTAAAGAAGTAGCTTACTTTCTTCTATTAATAGAGTACTTTAATAGCTTAGGAATTGCAGAGAAAGTGGGACACATTACACGGAGTGAAAGAAAACTGAACTGCATTGTGTCAGATGTTTCCTGCTCCACCAGCTTCTCTTTAGGGCCATTTAACATCTTTTTTCCCCTAACTGCCAGCCTAGTTCATCTTCCCTGCCCAGAGACTGCATGGAGAGAAGGAGAGGTTTCTTCAGAGTCTTCATAGGCCTTTTAAACCACCAGATAACTGCTCAGTGCATATGATGCTTCTCCATATACTGATGGCCTTGTTTGCCCTGCTCAGAGATGAGCCTCTTCTCCAGTACAGCATACTACTCTGGGTCTTGAGCTGTATTTAAATAAACTACACTCTTTTGTAAACACTGTTTTCTCTACCTAAAGTTTGCAGTGGTACAGATTGACACAGCACGAGAGCTGGAAGACCCAGATTTCCTTACAGAGAGCTACCTAAACCTGGCTCGCAGCAATGAGAAACTCTGTGAATTCCAGAAAACAATCTCTTACTGTAAGACGTGCCTGAACATGCAAGGTACCACTGTGAGCGTGCAGCTGAATGGCCAGGTGAGCCTCAGCATGGGCAATGCCTTCTTGGGCCTCAGCATCTTCCAGAAGGCTTTGGAGTGCTTTGAGAAAGCTTTGCGTTATGCACACAACAACGATGACAAGATGCTGGAATGTCGAGTCTGCTGCAGCCTCGGGAACTTCTACACCCAGATAAAGGTACAGTAACCTAAGGAACAGAAGGGTGATTGTCCCATGGATTCAGGAAAGCACTGGAAATCACATGAATTTCAGCCTGTGTCTTTCCTGTAGGAAGTGAAGTACTAAAAGCTAAAATCCCTTTGTAAGCTAAAATCCCTTTGTAAAATCCACATGGAGTACTCTCCTCCACAGTACGGATGGGAGGATTAGTGTCATGTTTATACAGCACAGCAGAAGCAGCTGTGAATATGTGCGTTGAAAAGATCAAACTTAACTTCAAAGAAGATCACATCAGAGACACAGGGCTGGCAGCCAAAACTCATGGATTCTCTATTTCTACCGCTTTTGTAGGCAAATAGCTGCCAGGAAGCAGCTGTAGGGAAAACCAGGCAGGGACTGAGCGAGGGGCTGATTCACCAGTTCTAACTTCCAGTACAAACAGCTTTTTCTCACCAGTACAATCCAGTACAATACAGACTTTTTTCAAAGTCTTGATTTTGTTAGTCAGAGAAGCGTTATCACCTGAAGTGTGGTGACCAAAAATAAAGAAAATAACATTATGCAGGATACTTTTCAGGTGTGAAATAAGAAGGGAGAAAGGAAATTTGAGGAGTTGGGGTTTCCTTTGTGCATTGTGGAGAATTCAAAAAATGTGAGGACTTTTTCACTTCTGCAGTCTCATATAACTTACCGTTTTAGATATTTAGATAAGCTTTATGTAATTATTGTAAAATAAGATTTATTGCTAACATGCTTTTTAATGCAAAAGAAAATGATTAAAAATGAAAATGTATTATTCATTTTTTCTGAATTTGACAAGGCCATGCTTCTTAGTTCCTATTTCCTGCAATGACAGATAATGAGTTTCTTGGAGATCCCAACTCACCATATAGAGAAAATGAAGGCTCCATGTAGATGTTACAAGTAGAGGTTATGTAAGAGCAAAGAAAGTTTTCAGCCTTTGCTTATAGAGGAGGGTAAATGGCTCCTGCAGAATAAAGTTAATGGCATACTACATAAAATTCCTTTGCTGGGTCACTGCCCCAGTGTCCTGAACCCAGAGAATAATATGAATTCAGTATATGGCAATGCCACCTTTCACAGTTTGATATCCACCAAAATACTGCATGTGGAAGAAGAACACGAGTTTAAAGATGTACAGAAATCTGGTAGCTGTTGCCGTGTTAGTAAATAAAAAATAGTTGGAATTTTTTTCTTCTTTCCTTTTTGCTTTATTTTTGCTGTGACTGCTGTCTATGTGGTTGTCTGCCTCACAGGACTACGAGAAAGCCTTGTTCTTCCCATGTAAAGCCGCTGAACTGGTGAATGATTATGGGAAGGGCTGGAGCCTGAAGTACCGTGCCATGAGCCAGTACCACATGGCCGTGGCCTATCGGAAGCTGGGGCGCCTGGCAGACGCCATGGATTGCTGTGAGGTACAGGGTGCAGGCAGCCACGGAGCTGGGGGGGCTCTGCCAGGGGATCTTGCCACAGGACGGGGAGCAATAGCATGGCATTCACACTTCACTATAGATCTCCCTGCTGCCTTCCAATCTTAGAGCTGTTGTTTCTGTAGCCCAAGGGGCTTCAAAATTTGGGTCTGTGAATGGCCCTTGGTTAGGAACATGTGAAAAAGACTTTCCTTGCCTTAAAAGATGGTGCCATTTCTTTGGAGCTGATCTTTCAGTGACCAAAGTGCAGGGTCCCAGCCTTGCTGTTTTGAAACAGGACCAAGCTCTTCTACTGACCAGAGGCAATTTCTTTCAGGAGTCCATGAAGATTGCCCTGCAGCATGGTGACCGGCCGCTGCAAGCACTGTGTCTGCTCTGCTTTGCAGATATCCATCGCAGTCGCAGAGATGTGCAGGTACAGCTCTTTCCTGCCAGGAAGAATAGAGGGAATAGCAAGAGGGCATGAAAAGCAGATCATAGCAAAACATGTGTTTTCCTCCCTGCTTCTGCAGACAGCTTTCCCTCGGTATGATTCTTCCATGAGCATCATGACAGAGATTGGAAACCGCCTGGGCCTGATCCAGGTGCTGCTAGGAGTGACTAAGTGCTGGATGATTCAAAAGGAGCTGGACAAGGTCAGTTACAAACTGGTTTCTACAGAAGTTTGTAAGACAAAATTAGAGCACAGTCTTGTAGTGCACTTTGATGAGGGTACGGTTCAGAAGAGACCTGTACCCCCTTGGTTCTACCAACAAGGTCTGTCCTTGTACAGATATATTTCTCTGAATGGTCTCTCTCAACCAGGAATTTGTTACTAATGGTAGGAACATCCATTCTGAGTCAGACAGCTAAATTACAGAATTGCCTCATTAGTCAATCCTGGTGACTTTTAAGCTCTACATTGAGAAACCAGCACTGGAGGAAGGAAGCCTTATGCTCTGAAATAGACTCCCCTGCCTACTTTTTAGTTATATGACTAAGCTCATGGAAGTGCTAACAATGTTTAGACAGCTCTACAGCTCCACCATGTGCTTTGTAGGCAAATGTGGCATAAAATTCTTGGAGAAACCTTGAAAATCTATAAACTCTGATGTGAAACGGAGAAATGAGAGCAGGAAGTTATTTGGGGATAGACAACCAGTCAATATAGAACAAGGGGGTGAAGTTACTTATTTTGAAAATGCTTAGGCAGTGTATATGTGTGTTAAAGTCCAGACTGCACTAGATGCACACATTGCACAGCAGGAACATTACTCAGCCACAGAATGAAATGCTCAAAGGTTAGCCCTGAACTAGCTCTGAACAACCTCAAGTTCCTGCACAGTGCCACATCAAGATGCTGGTTGGGTCTAAATAGAATGAAGATTCACTCTTATCACTTGTATTGAGACACCAAGAATTTTAGCTTAAATGAAGCATCCCAGATATCAGGATGCCCAATATATGTCTGTCAGAATAGACAAGTTCAGGGTGCTGTCATCATCTGAGTGCCTCCAGCAGGGAATCAGTTGGATGAGACACACCGTGTAATCTCAGTAAGTAAATACAGTGTTTGTTAGCAATGGAAGAAGAAACTGCGGACTCAAGAAGTTTGCTCAGTGCCAAAAGAACAGGATAGGACACAACAGGTAGGCCTCTGAAAGAGAGAATATTCAGAGTACCTTACATTCACTGATTCTATCTCCAGCCACTGTCAGCCTCTGATATCAAGCAGCTCTCACTTGTGAGAACACGATGAGGGCTTTCCACAGAATTCTGATCTCACCAAATCTCACAGAAGAAGAAAGTGGAGGAATCTTGTATTCTGTTCCAGGCATTAGAGGGAAGTCTGCCCTGCTGGGTCAGGGACCTTACGTCCGTTGATCAAATGTGACCTCCTTAGATGCCACATCCCTGAATATTCACCCAAACCTGGTCTTCAACTTGCCGGTCCCAGTTTCCATTTCTCATGCTACTCATCCCTATATCAGCTACTTAATAAAGCAATTAGCTAACTTTCCACTTGCAGATTCCCTGTTTTGGCCTAGCTTCCTCCATCTTCACAGTCTCTTTGGCCAGTCCATTTCATTTGCGTGGGATCAATGATATTGCAGATCCTCCCAGCTTGTTCGCCCCTGTTCTTGTGCAGTCTCATATTCCTGTCCAAGACAAACTGTCCCCTGGACTTGTCAACAACTCTTCCCCTACCCCACATGCTTCACTTTGATTCTTCCTGAATCAAATTCAGGCGTTTCCAGTACACACTCATTCTTCCTAAGCACAGTTCTCAGTTATGTTCTCCTCGCTAGCCTTCAGTTCCTGCTTCCCTCTTCTACCATTTCCTTATCCTAGGCCTTTGCTGCCACCACAGGTCTAATGCCATCCCCTCTGCATTCACAGTACATTTTTGCATCTCATCTGGTCCTCTCCTCCTACAATAGCAGTAATGCCAAATTATAGGGTAGAAATTTTACAATGTTCCTCCTGAAAACTACTGCATCACAAGGGAGACCTCTTCTTCCCCTTGGACAATTAGGAAGCAGATCTCAATAGTTCTGGAAAAGAGAGACTAATTATCAGAACAGCAAGGAACACTGTGACGTCTAGGAGAAAGTGGGGACTCATTTGGTATGATGGCTGCTATGCTAAGTATTTCCTTCAGATTTAAAAATCCTACATCACACCATGTGTAAGTGAGGCAAGGTGGATATATGAACAGCAGGGAAAAAACGGATGAGTGGGGTGTATGGGTGCTGGTGATTCCTTTCCTTGCCTCTTGTACAAGTGAAGTTGGAGTTGCCCAACAATTATTGAGTCTGCAAGGTACAATGGGGACAAGGCTTGCTTTGCTTGTGCTCCATCCCAGCCCTAATTAGCATGTGGGACTGAGTTTAAATAAGTCTGTATTCTCTCTGCTTGGGGATCAGCCTCTGCCAACACTGACATTGTGTGTCTGGAACAGAAATGTAGCTCTTGAGTTACTTGTGGTCTTTCAGAAACCAGCCTTTTCTCATGGATAAACTTTTGGGAGGGGAGGGAAATCTGCCAGAAGAAAGCTTTCTTGATTCTCCAGAGTTGCAGTGATGCTTGTTTATCCAAATTTTACTCTGTACCTCTTTACCTCTTTTTTTTTAGTAATTCTCATAGGACATTCATACAAGCCTGTTTTTTATATATATGACTGAGAACTAAAAAGTGCTCTCCATTCACAGGCTCTGGAAAGCATTGAAAAGGCGCAGGAGCTGGCAGAGGGACTAGGGAACAAGGTAGGATCCTACAGCTTCTTTTCAGCACTGTTCATAATCTTGTGTCAAGCAATACAAGAACTCAAACATTGAAGTATCCAGACTTGTTGCTCATTAGCATTCCTATTAACCAGTGAACGCCCAGGATTTGCTTTATCATAAAGTGTTTGGTTGTGGACAGTTGCACAGATAATCATCAGTATGCAAGTCTGAAAAGTGAGTGAGGAGTCACAATAGGATAGGCAAAGAGGAATGGGAAGCAGTGAAAATGGGGTATGAAACAGAGAGCAAGAGGATTAGAGGTCTCTTCTTGAAAAACATTTTTACCCTGAGCAGCTGCTGGAAAATGAAATATACTGTATGTTATGGGTAGCTCAGGGAAACCATGAGTGGAAGAGCTGCAGAGTGTCTCAAACCTTGGTGTTACCTTTTGTGACACAAAGAAGAAGGCTTAATGGCAGGAAGTGTTGAGATCTGATGATGTTTCTCCAGCTGGCTGATGGGGCTGTAGCATTCCCACTCCTGTTTCTGGTCTGTGTTCACCCTGTTGTTCACTTCTCTTATGTTTCTGTCCTTCATATGCAGCTTGGCCTGCTGAAACTCCACTGTCTGTGTGAAAGGATCTATCGCACGAAGGAGCAGCAGCGAGAATTGCGTGACCATGTAGTGAAGTTTCATGAATGTGTGGAGGAGATGGAGCTCTACTGTGGCATGTGTGGAGAGTCCATTGGGGAGAAGAACAACCAGCTCCAGGCACTACCTTGCTCCCACTTCTTCCACTTGAAGTAATTGGCTGGAAGTACTACATATTATTGTCATGACATTAGTCATAGGAAGAGCTGCTTATGCCCAGAGTAGTCCTATGCATGCTGTTCCCTGGGTGTTTATCTTGATTACCTGCTTACCTTTGTCATGATCCTGCCTTGCAGGATCCCATTGCAGGGCTAAGAGTCTCATGGCCTTGGAGGGTGAGATTTAGCCATTATATCCATCACACTCCCACTTCTGTCCTCTAAATGATTGTTCACTGATGTCCTCAGTTTGTACATAGTCAGCCCAGTTCACAGATTCTTATTTGATTTCTCCTGGGGAATCAGCTCTTCACTCCCAGGGGCAAAGCTTGGATATTTCCAAGTCTCCTCACTTTCTTCCTTGGCTAGTGGCAGACAGAGGTGAAGACATTGTTCAGCCTATTATCATGCTATTTCCATGAAAGAAGTTAGTTGTACCACCATTTTATTGCAGAAGAAAGAAGTGTTACAAAACACATTGATCTAGAAACCGAAAATTTAAAAACAAAGTCTCACACTGACACCAGATTTAGGATCAAAGTACTGGGCAGTGAGAGATGCCCGATGAGCTCTGTGGACTTGTCTCCAGTAGTACATGAGCAAACTTTTGTAGATCAACCTGCAGAAGTGCTTCCGTGGAAGGAATGGGAAAGAGATTCAATCTCTGCCCGTGGCGGGAGGGCCCACGGGGAACAGCTTTGTGGTGTACAATAGCCGTGGAGCGGCCGCAGGGGAGCCTCCGGCCGCGGAGAGCCCTCCCCGACCCGACCTCCTCCCGTTGCAGGTGCCTCCAGACCAACGGGACCCGCGGCTGCCCCAACTGCCGCCGCTTGTCGGTGAAGCCCGGCTACGTCTGACCGCCCGCGGGGCTCGGCCGGGAACTGACGGAGCCGCTCCCGGGCCCCCTCGGGCTGTGCCTGGCGGGGACCTCCTCGGCCTCCTCTGCGCGGGGCTGGCTCGGGCTGGGCCGAGCCGGCTCCTTTCCGCCTTGATGCTCTGTACGGGCACTGACTGTAATAAAAAGTTTCTCCGGGACACCGCCCCGTCTGCCTCCAGCGCCGGGCTCCAGGCACCGCCCCCG
>VZTN01026432.1:113075-130644 GCA_013400515.1 Erpornis zantholeuca
GGGCTGCGCCGGGCCGGGCCGGGCCGCCTTCTGTGCTGCTGGTGTTCGGGGCGGGCGGGTTAGCACAGCCACGGGGACAGCAAGAAATTAAACACGGTTAACTGAATCGAGAAGGGCAGACTGAGGAATACTGAGCCGCGAAGGTAGGGAAGAAGCACTGGAAGAGCATGGACCCGAGGAAGCTGAGGGGGCGGTTGTCCGACGCAGCCGTGGATGCTTTAGCTGAAGTTACACAGGCCCTCCCTGCCCTCCTAGGCACAGGGGAGGGTGAAGTCTGTTCTGTGGCCTGAGTTAGATAGGATCATTTGGTAATTGAGGTTGGAAGGGACTTGAGCAGACCTCCAAGCCAAGCTCCTTCTCAAAGCAGGGTCAGCCATAACCCAGGCTACTCAGGTCTTTATCCGGTTGGATCTTGAAAGCCTCTAAAGACAGATACTGCACCACTTCTTGGAGTGTTCAGTGCTACTGCTTGACAGACCTCATGAGGATAGAGAATTCCTTTGCACAGCAGCTGAGCCTCTCCTGTTTAAGTTTTTGTTATTTCATCTATCCATTGTGTACTTCTGTGAAGTGTCTGGTTCAGTCTTTTTGACTGAACCTTTTTTTTCCTTCCCCAGAAGTTCTGTTCTCCAGCTGAATGAACCCACTTCCCTCAGCTATTTCTCACAGGGCCCGTGCTCCAGCCCCTAATCATCTTGGTGGTCCTGTGCTGAACTCAGACCAGTGTATCAATGTCTTTGCTGGGGGGGGGAGGGGGGACCAAAACCGGACTGAGTGCTCTAGGTAGGATTTAAAAGTGTTGAATAAAGGAGACTGAACACTACCCTCCATCTACTGCCTACAGTCCTGCTAGTATAGCCCAGAATGCAGTTTGCCACCCTTGTTATCAGGGCACATTGCTGGCTCCTGTTCAGTTTATTGTCTTATGGAGACCCCCATAGCCATTTCTCAGCCAAACAGTCACCAGCATATGTCATTGCAAGGTGCGCTTCCCTCCCTGGTGTGGGGCTTTGCATGTGTCCTTGTATTTTGTAAGGTTTCTGTGTGGCAGCTCTGCCCTTGAACACAGAGACTCTGCCCCCCCAGTTTGGTGTCACCTGCAAACATGATGAGAAAAACATTCCATCCTCTTGCTTGTTCATTCATGAACGTGTTAAGTAGGTAGATCTGTCTCAAGATAGACAAGTTTTGCATAAAAGAGCACTTACAAATTTAGAATAAGTTTGCTGCCCAGTGTTAGCAGTATTTAGATAAAATATTTCATAAATTCTACAGAGTATCTTCATCCTATACTGCTTTAGGCTCCACAAGTAATTCTGACTCACTTTAAAGTTATTCTTTATTATTCTTTAAAGACAGTAATGGTAAATACGTGTCTTATTTTAAAATTGCAGGATACAGTAAGGAGTAGAAGCAGCCTTCTTCATTTTATAGTTAGAGCATTAGAATTGCAAAATGTTTGTCAGAACCCTCCTTTCAGGCTGTTTTCCTGGAATGTTTTCTAGGCTGTGTTTTATTAAATCAAATTTATTAAGTTTTTTTATTTTTATTTTTAGATATATATATATCTATATACAGAGATTCTGTATTGGCTCCTGTAACAGTTTGTCCTGTGAATGTGTTACAGCACAGTATGATGCTTAGGCATAAAGACTTTTAAAAAGACAGTTTCTTTGTTGAGAGTGGATTTCCCCATTGAGCAGAATCACATATACCAATTCAGGTGTGACCAGTTCACCTGAGAGCTCTTGGTGCTCCAGTCACTTCAGTGGGCTCACAAACTGTGTTTGTACACTGTATGACTAACCAGGAAAGGGAGGGAAAGGCCTGTTGGGGTCAGTCAGACAGCACTGCAGACACCTCTGTTGGATATGTTCTTGTTAGGTGTAAATGTAATCACTGTTTGATGGGGAGTACAGAACTTTTTTTCTTAGAGCTTTTTTTCTCTTACAGTTAGTAGGATCATAGAATCATAGAGTAGTTTGGGTTGGAAGGGACCTTTAAAGGCCAACCCCTGCAGTGAGCAGGGATATCTTTAACTAGACCAGATTGCTCAGAGCCCTGTGCAGCCTGGTCTTGAATGTTTCCAGGAGTGGGGCATCTACCATTTTCCTGGGCAACCTGTTGCAGTGTTTTACTATCCTTATTATAAAGAAATTCTTGCTTATATCTAGTGTAAATTTACCCTCTTTAAGTTTAAAACCCTTACCCCTTGTCCTATTGCAACAGGTCTTACTAAAAATTCTGGCCCCATCTTTCTTACAAGACACCTTTAAATGCAGAAAGGCCACCATGAGGTCTCCCTGAAGCCCTCTCTTCTCCAGGCTGCATCATAGAATGGTTTGGGTTGCAAGGGACCTTAAAGATCATCTAGTTCCAAGCCCCTTGCAAAAACATAACTAAAATAGGTGTGTATATGTAGTTACTTGTGTATCTGTATATATTAAAATATTACAACCAAACCACAGTTGCCATATCTGAGCCATACTGTTATATAGGTCACATTGCAACCGTGTAAGCTGTTGCACTGATTAGGCTAAGGCTACCAAGTGACACTGGGAAGAAATTATTTGGAGTTATTGATTAGTTGCAGACCAAAATGGACTGTGTAGCCTTGATTCCTAACAATTTCTGGCTAATTTGCTGGCTCTGCTTTTTTAAATATTACATTTCCCTTTATTCCTCAGACTTTGATTTCTGTAACTGTTTGCTTTTGGAATAATCTATTAATTTTATCTTGCTTAGTCTTCTGATATTATTCCTTTTTCTTTCTTCTGTGTACCAATTGCAGATCATGAAGAGTGAGGTACTGAGAGTGACCCACGAGCTCCAGGCCATGAAAGATAAGATCAAAGAGAACAGTGAGAAGATCAAAGTGAACAAAACCCTGCCATACCTTGTCTCCAATGTTATTGAGGTGAGAGTGGTGGGCTCTTACATAGCAACGTGAGAAATGTGTGCAGCATATAGAGGGAGGGGGAGAAAGGCGGGGAACTCATAATGGATTCAAGACATGGAGTATTCTCAGACTACCGATGGTGCCAGAGCCAGGACTTTGCTCTCTTTGCTCTGTTGCTTTTGTTTGTGATCTGGAAGTGCACTTCTCTTGCCCACTTTTTGTCTGGGATGTTCCTTAGGCTTTGGGTACTGTTCATCTGTACCTAACCACCATCAGAGGGTGACACAGCCCTGCTGAGCATTGACTTGAGCATGTTCTCTGAAACTTGTGAAACAACAAGTGAAAGGCCATGGCTCTGTTACTACATCGCATTCTTTTTGTAATTCAGTATTTTGATGATAGAAAAATAGCAGATAGTTTGCTATTTTTAAAAATGGGATTTGTTTGTACTACTGTTTTAAAACTTAATGAGCTTAAGCCTTAATGTGAGCTGCTGTATGGCAGAAGGAATCAATGCCATTAGCTACTGCTTTGTTCTGAATTTTGTAATGTCTTTCTATGCACTGTTGCGTGCTGCTTCATGAGGAAAGGAAGAAATCAATATCTACAGGAGGGCTTTTATGCTTTCAGGATTTTACTGCTGATGGATGGTGGAAAGTTTTAGTTCTTCCAATGCCTGTATTTTAGAAATATTAATCCTGGGGTCATCCAGCTGGCCTGGTTACATAGTCATGAACTCTTTCACCCTGGTTTTCAGCTGCTGGATGTTGACCCCAATGACCAGGAGGAGGATGGAGCAAATATTGACCTGGATTCCCAAAGAAAGGGCAAGTGTGCTGTGATCAAGACCTCTACACGTCAGGTAAGACCCATGTGCACAACCAGGTGTGAGGAGTGATGCAAAGGACCTTCTCCTAATAGATCTGGTTTGGCTTACTTTGATTTCTTTCTTACAGACATACTTCCTGCCTGTTATTGGGTTGGTTGATGCTGAGAAATTGAAGCCTGGAGATCTGGTGGTGAGTGATTCTATTGTGATAGTTAGAGATGACAGTGGCCAGAAAATTGCATATGTCTTGCCTTTAAGAAAGGAGACAAATCTGTCCAGATTTCCCCAAGACCATTTTTCTACTAAAATTCTAATAGAAAGGTATTATGGGTTCAGTTAGTTTTGTCGTAAAGAAAAGTAGTTTGGGGTGTGTGTCCTTTTTACATACAATTAGGTGCTGAAAGTTCAGAGATCATTTAGTAAGTGTTCTAAAATCTGTCTTTTGAATTGTAAGTAAACTGGACCACTCTTTTAAAATATGGTAGGTTAACTGTGGCATTCTCCACTCTGCCAAGCTGAGGTGATTGGATGAGTGCCAGTGTCAAAGCTGGTTATTCCTGCATCCTTGACTCTAGTAAATCAGCTTTGATTGCATGTTTATTAAGTGCTGAGGGACTTGTTTAAAAGCAAAGGACTTGTGTTTACAGGGGGTGAACAAAGACTCTTACTTGATCCTGGAGACTCTGCCTACTGAATATGATTCACGGGTGAAAGCCATGGAGGTGGATGAGAGGCCCACAGAGCAGTACAGTGACATCGGAGGGCTGGATAAACAAATCCAAGAGGTGATACTTTATGTATAGTTTCTGGTGTGATTGAGAGTGGACAATAGTCTTTCAACTTAAGCTCAAAAGCAGGCAGCCTGGATCTGTGAAAAATGAGTTTATGTATTAATATTTTTCTTTTGTTGTAGCTCGTGGAGGCCATTGTCCTGCCAATGAATCATAAGGAGAAATTTGAAAATTTGGGTATACAGCCACCCAAAGGAGTCCTTATGTATGGGCCTCCAGGAACGGGGAAGACACTTTTAGCTCGAGCATGTGCTGCCCAGACCAAGGTAAAATGAACCTGTGGAAGTGTGTGCTGCCATACATAGTACCTGACAAAGAGTAAGAACACCTCTGGGGAAGAGGGCCATACACACAAACCGGAGTTACAAAGGCTGGGATTTTCCTGTCTGTTTGCTTGCTTGCTTGTTATAATTAAGGGCTTCTTATAGTACTCAGAGCTGACCCTATGGAGAAAAAAGGCCTAGTATTCTCTTTCACTTCCCAGGCTACGTTCCTGAAGCTGGCAGGTCCACAACTGGTGCAGATGTTCATTGGCGATGGAGCGAAGCTGGTACGTGATGCTTTTGCTCTGGCAAAGGAAAAAGCTCCTTCCATCATCTTTATTGATGAACTCGATGCCATTGGCACTAAAAGGTGAGCTGTAGTCCATGCTGTAAACTTCTTGGAAGCTGCCTAGCAGCCTCCTTTGCCAGTGTAACTGAGCAGAGCCTCTTAAAGCATGGCCTACTCAGAAAGAGAGTGTGAACACTGTCACAGATGGGTAGCAGTTACTAAAATCCTTGGGCTCAGGAGTGAAGTTCGTCAGACTTGGGATCTGTCTGATAGTCTCCTGCTGTATAAAGCTGTTTTCTGATCACTGCAGCAGGCACCTTGACATTTACTGGACACCCTCATTTACTACTTGGGCCTGGACAACATAAGCCCCATTCAGCTCTAAGGACTAAGTAAGTCTTAGGTGCTGCTGACAGTTACTCTAGTTGCAGTCCTCATCACGGTAGGACTGTAGTTTGAAGGAAAAATCTGAAACACCTCAGCCAAGGAGCGTGAACTGCAGTCATTCTGTGTTTTGATATGATTAAAAACGTTGGGACAGGGTGGTTAGGTTCACGCTGATAGTTTTACCCTTGTTTCCCCTCAGGTTTGATAGTGAGAAGGCCGGTGACCGGGAGGTGCAGAGGACCATGCTGGAGCTGCTTAATCAACTTGATGGTTTCCAGCCCAACACACAAGTCAAGGTTGGGAGCTAGCAGGGAGTGCTGATGAGGTCCAGGGCCCTCTAGCAGGGGATGGAAAATGATGTCCAGGGAAGAAACCTGGTGAATCTTTGGGGAGAAGAGGCCTGTCTTCCAGGTGCCTCACACTGATGATCCTACTCTTCTTAGGTGATCGCTGCAACCAACCGGGTTGATATCTTGGACCCAGCTTTGCTCCGCTCTGGACGATTAGATCGGAAGATTGAGTTCCCAATGCCTAATGAGGAGGCCAGAGCCAGAATTATGCAGATTCATTCACGTAAAATGAACGTCAGGTATGGCCTGGAGCTATGTTTGTCACGATGGTACCTCAGGGCTGAGAAGTGATTGGCAGTCACTTGGGAGCTCACTGTAAGGTTGAGGAAACTCCCTGTTTGCTTTTTCTATTTGGTACATGCTCTCAGACTTTTTTCCCCCTTTGCTCTTATCAGCCCTGATGTGAACTATGAGGAGCTGGCTCGCTGCACAGATGATTTCAATGGAGCCCAGTGCAAGGCTGTGTGTGTTGAAGCGGTAAGTATTCCTCCATAGGAATAGCACTGATGGGAGGGAAATGTGAAAGCTAGCATGGAGTAGTTATTTAGAACTGGTGTGGTGCTCACCTTCCCTCTCTAAATACTGTCTCGTTGGGCAGGGGATGATTGCCCTCCGCCGTGGAGCTACAGAGCTCACCCATGAGGACTACATGGAAGGAATCCTGGAGGTTCAAGCAAAGAAAAAAGCCAATCTGCAGTACTATGCCTGATCTCTGCCCAGTCAAGGTTGTGGCCCGGGCAGAGATCAGAAGCAGACTGGACTGTATCACTTTCTGTCTGGAAAAAATAAAACATTTTTCCCCTTTAAAAACAAATCCGTGATGTGTTGGGGCTGTTGCCCTTGTTTGGTAGTTCTACATCTGTGTGAGGGAGGATGAAAGCCTCCTGTCTGCAGTGCCCATCATGTTGCCTTTGGACCCTCCTCCAGCTAGCACTGGATTAAATCCTGCTCTGCTACTTCTGCATGAGGACCAAGAGGTTATACTGCAGTAAGTGTGACACTGATGACCTGCAGCTCAGTTCTTGCCTGTGCAACCAGTGAACAGCCTACAGCCTTGTTAGCCTTGAAACTTTTGAACACTCATTTTGCAAGAGTGACTACAATTCACACGTGAATGATGTTTTAACTTCCATCAGTTGAACTTAACTCTTGAAGCTTTAACATTGTTGCTGGTATGGATATGAGCTCTCTGGTCAATCAGTGGGGTCATTAGTCATAAAGAATTCAAGGTTTCATCCACTGAGCAAGTCTTTCAGTACTTTTAATGCCAGTTGAGAATTACAACTTCCATTTAAAAATTACACTTTTCATAAATACACTGACTTCAGCATTAAGTATCTTACATGCCACTGTATTGTATTTTAAATACAATGTAAACATCTCCAAATGCTGGCCATCTCATCTTTACCTGTGCAGTTTTTGGATGCTTGGGAGAGGGGCGGGGATGTGAGAGGAAATAAAAGAATAGATGAATGAAAGAAAAATGGGCTCCAAAGTACTTTGGCTGATGTTCCTGAGTTAGCCCTAGTACTTGTGCTGGTACCAAGGTCCTTAGTGCTCGTTTTGGAGAGGGATCTTGTTCCAGCAGAACATGGGTGTTCTCGACACGCTGTGCTCAGGGGCATTTGACATTGGAAGGGCATGAGTAGAGAACTGAGCAGAAGCCACACATTCCTGAGGAAAATACACTGTGATTCCTTTGGACATTAATATTAGAGGGGGCTGAACATCTGCTATTTTAGCAGTACTGTTATTTGAGCTCAGGGAGAATTATCTCCTTTCACAGAACAGGAGTTGCAGCCACAAGTTAGTTCAGAAGTGAAAGTTGATCCTGGCAGCTCAAACTATGATATATTTTGAGAAATGTACCTCTGGTGGAATAGTTAAAAGCTGCATGTTGCATACATCTCCCCATTAAAATAAGGGTATGTTAGTTAGCCAAATGAGTAACCTTAACTGTGTAAGAAGCTGAGAAAAACTTTCCTCTGCTTTCCCAAAGTCCGTAAGTTTTCCTGGAGTCTTGCTGCGCTCAGTTACAGCTAGCTCCTTTTGGAAACAGTTTGAGTAGTGAGTAAATAGCTGAAGCCACAGCATGGAATAGCACAGGTTTCTGATTTCAATAAATTAATACTAAGAATGGGCTAATTCTTTGGCCTAAACCTCAGCTTAGATCAAGGTTCTTTTGGGAAAGGATGGCCTGAGCCAACACTAGACATGCCTGTTGCAAAAGTGTTCAAGCCAACTTCACTTAGCTCCTTGCCCTAAATTGGGTCTGAATTACACAGACCTGCAGCAATAGAGTTGGTGCGTAAACATCCCTTACAACTGGACAATAACAGGACCATGGAGGTACAGTTCAAAAAACAGCACAAAAAAAGACACAACCTTGGACTTAATCCCTTGTAAACAGAAGAAAAACAAATTGAAAGAACTGTCCCCCTTAAACCATCAATGATCAAGTTGCCAATAATTCAAACCTGGAGTTACTTGTAATGTCCGTGTCTGCAGCTGGAGGCTGTAGCAGTGTCCCATGGGCTGGCATTTCAACAGCTCTGGCACTGCTCTCCATGTGCTGACATGCCACCTCTTCCTGGTGTTAACCCACAGCTCTGCCCAGGCTGCACTTTCCAGAGTCTCTCCTCACTCCCTCTGGGGTCACACGGCCCCATTTTCTTGTCTGGGTTTTTGTACGGATGCCCGGGAGGTGTTGAGTGATGGGGCCAATGTGCAGAGGAACCCAGCCAGCAGAGTGAGGCCCAAGCCCCCCCAGGCACAGAACATGGACCAGCCATAGCCATGACTGATGTCCTCTGGCAGCCCATAGACGTAGCGAGGATAGCGGGATAACTCAAAATTGATCCCAGCTACGCATGTGCAGAGTGAGATGATGCAGCAAGTACCTGCAGGAGAAAAGCGAGAGGGTTCTACACTGCCCTCACACAGGTTAATTATGCTCTGTTTTTTCCCTTGAAAGCCATGAATTTTCAAAATCAAGAATTACTCTTGGGGTTTTTTCTGCAGTCCTACCAGCCACTCTCCTTATAAGGCAGAGAAAAAAAAGGGAAATATGTAGGACTACAAGATACCTTGCTTCACAAATAACCAATATTGCCTTAGCTCCTTTCATTGCAATTTTGAACTCATAGTTCATCATGCTTTGATTCTCCTGAGACTATTTCTAACATCATCAGGTTCCAGACAGTACTTGGGCAGTTTCTCCTATGAAAGGTATTAGCTCACTGAATCCCAGGGCTGCAAAGTGCAGCACTGCTTAGTTTCCACAAGGAACACCCAGACTTCTGCCAGCTGTGCCCTAGGCCCATAGAGAGTGCCCAGGTTTTTGTGATCTGCTACAAATTCACTAAACACCTATATAGAGGAGAAAAAAGATTAAGAAGGCACAAGGCGCTCTAGTATGTCTAATATACACTACCACACTAAACTCCAGGTCTATACTGCCCATTTTCAAGTTGAAAAATCAACGTCTAACAGAAACCTTTGGTCTTACGGGAAGTCTGCTCCCACCCAGGACAAACAGATGTAACAGCCCTGGCAAGCACTGAGCTCATGTCCTTATCACTGGGCCAGTGTTCTCCCAGGCTTGGCTGGGTTTGGACTTCATCACCTACACTAAGATCCTTGAGTACCAGAAAAGTGCTCTACATTAACTTATGTTTGTTTGTTATGATTCCCTGGGAAAACTGAACTGTCTGACAGGAGCCACAGGCTGCATACTTGGAGCAAGCCCGAGGACTGTGCTCATTGTGCACATGGTCCCTGTGGCTACACACCAGCTCTCTAGAGCAGAAGGCTCATACACATACACTGGGGTCTACAGACAAACATGCAATGCCCATGCAAGCACAGGTCCTGCCCCGTGCTGGAGGTGGTAACTGTGCTGTGCTGAGAGTTTCGTGCACTAAGTAACTGCTTTGTGTGGTTGCTGACATTACTTTTACAAGGCAGCAATACTGAATGTGGTGACTTGAGGGGCAGAAGCAAAAGGCTCTCACCTCCCATTAGGAAGAGCAGCCCAGCCACGTACTGCATGAGCTCCTGCTGTTTGCAGCAGCCCAGCACACCAATGATCCACCCAAACAGAATGATGGAGACTGCCATGCCAATGAAGCCAGCTGTCATCCTCCGCAGATCTGAAGAAAGGAAAAGGAGAAAAGCAAGACAAAAGACATGAAGGTGGCAGCACCTAGAGAGAACAGCCAGGGGAGAGTGCAGGCAGATGTGGATTTACTGGTTCTAAAGTTTATACTTCAACCATGGACTTCTCCTCCTGTAGCTTCTTTGAAGTAGATAGTTTTCCCATTGCATTGAAACTTAGGGAATCCATCTAAATTGACTTCATTGTGCTGGGCACTGGGCAACTGCAGAGCATTTCTGTCCTGATCCAGAGGACTACCAACCAAATCCTCCGCAGCATGGGACAGAAGGGGTGCATCAGAACTCATGTTAGTACTGAAAGGGCTTTTTTTTTAATGTGGCATCTTCCTTTGGGTTACAGTTTGTTGGGGCAGCATCTGCTGAAAATAGAAACGAAGCAAGAGGGGACACTGGAGAGGACTAAAGGATTAGCGCACGGGAGGCATACAGTGTGAACTGAAAAGAGGAATAGTGGGAGGACAGAAGCAGACAGCAGATCAATACAGTATTATGGGAACAACTCCAGTAACAAACCCTAAAAAAAAGCTTGGGTACGAGTGACATGAACAGCACTTTGTTATCCCTAGTAAAATTGCTGTTCTTGTCTCGTCCTAGTTCAGTCTCCAGCTGAACTAGGATTGCTTGGCACTGACTCTCACATGACAGGGGCTATGTTGAATCCAAATCTCATGTCTCCTTCCAATTATACAGTTGGCTGCTTGCACTTCCTCACTAATCAATCTGTATCTATGCTCAGAGCCCAGTGCCTGCTTAGACAAGGTGATTCCGAGCCCTCAACTGGCATTGCATTAAGGCATTAAGTAATTCCTGCTCTGGGCTACTTACGGAGCGCGTGCCACTCATCCTGCCGGATGGTGTTGGTGATGTTGATGGGTAAGTTGCGAGGCAGAGAGCTGGAGGTGTAGTGGTACTTCACAGCCGTGCAGCGCTGAATAACTCCTGTAAAGAGACATCAGTGTGAAACAGCATGAAACCCCTGTGCCTTGCACTTGTTGCTGAGCTTGTCTGCTTGTCTGCCTTACTTGTTGCTTGTCTGCTGGGCTGGCCCAGCAGAGTTCACGCAGGAGAAGCCTTAGCTCAGCAACAGAGCAAATGGAACCAAAGAAGAGCTGTTTACTTTAAAGGCTTTGGGATTAGGAGGGGAAAGAACCTACAAAGAAACACCAGCATTGCAATAGCCAGGTGCTGACTCTCCAAGAAGCAACGGCTGAAGTTAAACAGTCAGGAAAACATCTCCAGAAGCTTTCTAGAGGAACTGCTATGATCTCTTTGGGATGTCTAAGGAGACAAGAACAAGGCCAAGTACCAAGAGGACTGCTTCCTCTCAGAAAACAGAACTGAAACACTTTGAAAATTTTGAATGAATGCTGGGAAGTGAACTGTATAGGAGAATCTTTTGAATTCACACCAATAGTCGTTGGCTCTTTGCTTTACTTTCAATGAACAATAGTACCCAGGTAGGTTTGTTTCCATTACAGCTTAAAGAAAAGTGCACCTCAGATGTAAATGTGAACTTACAAGCACACTCTTCTTGAAAGTGATTTTTCATTTAATGAATGGGGGAAAATAAACATGGATGGTGGGGTAGAAGAGAGCAACCAGAAAGGTAAAAGAGCGAAATGGTACAAAAAGTTCCTCTTAAACAATGGCTACAGGGTCATTACTGCTATTTGAATTTGGAGCAGAAGAACCATTCAAAAACAATCAACTGACCAGTGAGCTAATTAAGCTGGTAAACAATCAGTAGCAGGGAGCTGCAGACTCAGTCTTTGCAAAAAACACTATAAAACCCAGGAGAAAAATTGAGCTTTGTGTGGCTCCCACAGCAAAGAGAAGCATGATTTTGTTCTCTAACAATGTTCACTGGGACTGTACTGACCTGGTTTCTGCAAGAACCTGCAAAGAGGAAGACCCCATTTCACAAGATTAGAAGTTGCATACCAGACGTCTGGGCAATTCCAGCCATCAGGCCAGGGAGGGAAAGGTGATCTGAATTTCCTCCCATTTCAAGTGGCACCCATTCTCAGCTGTGCTTCCCACCACCTCCCTGCTGCTCCCCCAGCACCACAGAGTACTTCCAGTTGTACACCATACACAGAGTTGCTGCCCTTCACCTGCAGCCAGTGGCCCTCTCCTGCTGAGCAGTGCTCCCTCCTTGCACTTACCCCAGGACAAGGCTGTAGAGCCACCTGAGCCAATGATCAGCAAGACAAGCCAGTGACAGAGGGTGCTAGTTCATTTGCAAAGGCTGCAGACATCTGAGTTAAGAACTTAGACCATATATAGCACATCACAGTATCCAATCAAATTTTCCGTAACTGGTGACTGAACTCAATTTCAGTGTTGACAAGATTTGCATGTATTGTTGAGAAATATGTATATAGAACAAACTAATGACATCAGATTTCAGATTATAATGCACTGGATTCATTAAAAGTATGATCTATGCACTTACACTTCCTGATCATAAAAGTAGTACATAGGAAGCAGTATTTTAAACGAGCAAGGATTACTATTTTTATAGCTCATTAAAGAAAAAGCAAAGACTAGAGACATACATCCCTTATGATCAAAGCTATGGACTTCTCAGCTAAGACGTCAATGAGAAAAATATTTGCTCTTTATTATTCCAAGAATTTAACATGTAAACTAAAACCTCTCCACCTTCTCATACAAATCTGGTTATTTAGAAATTCTTGGATATCAATTCGTTCTGCCTCTGGTTTAAAAACTGTTGTCCTAATCCTTTCTTCCCCAGAATTCAAAGTGCTAATTTTATATAGGTAGCATATACAATTATATTAAAACAGCAAGTTTGCAAAAAAGAAAGCTCAGGAGTGCACAGATTTCAGGCCTTTTGCTCAGTGCTAACTGCTAATCCATAGGCTTGGTGACAGCCTTTGATTACACCAGCACAAGCCATTTTTCCAACATGATTCCCTTTTCCTGAGAGCACAGGCTGGACCCACTCTGGTGTGAGCCACTGAAGGCAGAACAAGGGAGGCCTCTCTCTGTATATGTGCTAGAACAGCTGAAATAGGCAGGCAAGAGAGTAAGGGGATCAGGGAAGCAGTGAGGGTGATCTCTCAGCTGAATGTCTACCCACTTTCCCCCAGAAAATTGTAACACGCACCCAGGCAACCCTCAGTAGCTAGATTTTGCATTTGCCATCACTAGTTCATGTTTCCCATTTTTTCAGTGAATCTCTAGGTTTCACTTGCAGAGATGCCATGCAAATCTGTTGCAAATATGGACAAGTACTCCACAGGACTGCATTTAAAGTCATGTAACACCTGTTCTCCAAGTACTCCAGAAAAAAAGTAAAGATCAAAATCATATTTGCAGTCCCAAAGTTATTGTGAAGTAAAAGGTATTTCAAAGGTACTCCAGTAAGTCGCTGGACCTGAGCCTTACACACCTGAAATTGCAGCCCTTAAAATAGGGACAGCATCCTGTCCTCCATTTCAGAAACCTGCTAGCAAAGTAATTTCCCTTTTGTTTACAACATATTCAGACAAGCACCATAAGAAAGCCTGCCAAAATTAAAACCTTTGCCTTCAGGCAAGGGCTTGAATAGAACAGAGTCATGTGGTGAACAAGTGAGCGTTGTGTTTTGGCACACGAGTACATGGGGAGCACAGGTCATTAGCTTATCATAAAGCACACATCCAAGAAAAAGGTTAGATGGACAGCCTAATCCCAGCATTTCTAAGGGCCTTAAAAGAACACTGTGAGAGTCAAACTGCATGTACAATTTTCTTGATTAAAAAATAAACATGAATGGCAATGAACTGCATCCAGCAGTGTCACACTGACACTTCCATGGCCCAGCTACATGCCTGTGCCTTCTCACAGCCAACATTGTTTCTAACACCTTGTCCCCAGTGTGGTATTTTTTACCCCTCAGGACTGCAGCTGCAAACAGGTACCCCTTGGAACTCACACAACCCTTGGAAGAGTACATGTGAGTGTCTCTGGACAAGTCCTTTCTCCTGATGGAACACGACAGATGGGAAAGGTCAGAGGATGCTTGCTAGAATAGCCAGATACCCAGGCAGAGCACAGGCCCCTTGTTCCTAAGCTGCCAGAAACATGGAAACTCCAACCCTGCTGTGATACATTTGGTTTGTAATCCTGGTCTTAGCATACCCTGACTTTCAATTTAGTTTTTGTCTGCAACTTTGAAACATGCAGGTTTTCTCTACACAATACGCCAAAGGTTTATGAAGAAATTGAGGGGTTCGTTTCCAGTTCTGCTATGTGGCCCAGTATCAGAGCAGTTTGACTCTCACACAGCTGGCAAACTCCCTCTCCTGCCCATGACCAGCCATGGCCAGTTTACAATTAACTACCATGTGAACCCTCACCCTCCTTCCCTCATGCCCCAGGACCAAGTAGCCATTGAAGCTCCCTCACATTTTCCAACCATTTCTGCTCAGGATTGTGAGGAACATCACAGCCATGCATTCACTCTGTCCACATCATCATGCAAGGGCCACCAGATCAAATAAATCAACCTTCCTTTAAAATACCACAAGAAGTCTTACAGATAACACTGACAGATCATACTTACCGAGGGCCAGGACCAAACAGATCAAGTTTATTAAACATGTCACTGTAATAGATCCTCTAGAGACCTCACAGTCAATCCTGTAACTCCTCCAATTTATCATCAGTTGGAAAGAATGGGACACACAGACACCAGGACTGAGCAGTTTTCTCTCAAGGGACTCACTACTGCCTCAAACTGTTGTGCTCCTCTGCTTAAAATCCAGTTGTTCTCCTCACTTTCTCAGTTACATCATGGTACCTGGGTACTTTCTGCCCAGTATATATGAGATGTACCAGTCCCACCCCAGAGATTGTTCAGAGCAAGCCTGAAAAGCAATAAAACCTGGTTCATCAACAGTGAAGAACCTTTTATCTTTTAATGCCTTCAGTTTAGGGATGTTAAAGCGCATGTTGTTCAATGAGCCCACCAAGTTATCCAAAGCAGCCTATTAGAATGGATCTTGCCCAATTAATCATTTTCTGCTGTCACCATTTTGTAAGCAACATTTTTTACTCTACTAATAGGCAGAGAGACCCCTAAACAATATATAATAAATCCCTGCAGGACCTCACTACTGGAGAATATGCCATGCAGAAGGTTTTTGTTGTAGCACCAGTTACTGAATATGGAATCCACATAGCACAGGCTCTACAAGATGATTTGTAGTGCTCATGTTCTTACACTCAGAGAACCCCTCCTTATATATGCACAGAGATCCTCTCTGTTTCCCCACCAAATGGTTCAGTTCTTTGGCTTCTATCTCTTACTGATTGCTAATCTCCATTTTCCCCATGTGGTTGGTATATTATTTCTTCTTTTGCCTTCTAATTGTATTTTTTAAATGAAACTGTGTATTTTTTAACAGTTCCAAAATAGTGATTTTGCATTTTAAGAAAAATCCCACATATCATTCCAATCTTACATTTAAACATTTCTCACCTCTCAGTTTTGCACTACATTTTCTGACTCGTTTTTTCCTTTTAAATATATGAAGTGAATATATTTTGCTTTTTTAATATCCTAGATGTAGAAATGGATGCTTGTATATGCATCATTAGCTACAATCCTCAAGTATAAAAGTTTCCATGAAACTGCTTTGTATTTATAGCAGTAGATAAATACAGGATGAGAAATCCATGGAATTATCTAAATGGATAAGCATATTTATGGACTTAAGTAATTTATTCAGAATTCAAGAGAGACATAGAAAGGAAAGAAATCTTATTCCAGAGAGATCAGAAAAAATGGAGACTATAAACCCAAACCAAAATTACCATAGAACTGTGAGAAAAAATAAAATTTACTCCTCTGTCACTAAAAGCCTATAAAAAAATCTAGATTAAGGAATACTAGGAATAAAGAAAGGCATCACACATCACCAAAAAGATAGATGAAAACTTAATGCAAATTGAGGAGAAAGTAGGACTTTCAGCAGTGCACAGTAGTGATCTTCAGGTCACATCAGGGAAAAAAATACCTGCTTTTCCTTTTCAGAAGCCCCAAATCCAGTATCATGCTTGAGAGAACAGCTCAGATGCAGCCACACCTGACCATCAGTCAGAAAAGGCTGCTTAATCACAGTTGTCAGAGAAAAGACAGACACAGTGGGAATGAGGAAAGGCTGCTAGTAAAGCAGGTCAGGAGAAGGGATAAGAGAGTTATATCTATTTAAAGATCTGATTCTACAAGAACTATTAGTAATAATTTCCCTCTATAAGATGACACATAAATCTTTACAGTAGCAACTGCAGACATAATAGGCAAAGAATATAAGGGGAGAAAGGTTTTTTTTAGGGAAAGGCAAGGTCTTTTATTAGAACAGCTGGGGAAAAAAAGGAAATAAAGCAGACAGAAAACATTTTGGATTTAGAGTCCTTCCAGTTTAACACATTAAACACTGAGGAAGACCATTCACCACCCTCTAATGCCCTCGTGCATGTAGAATGTAGACTCTAGCCTCTCTATGTGACTGTTGTAGCATTGGGAAAATACCTCAGAAAGAGAAGTATTGAGGACCAAACCAGTATTCTTCCCATCCCTTCCCCCCATCTTAGCCAATCTCAAAGGCAGCCGAAAGCATTTTACTTGACATGAAGCAAAAAAATAAATAAATATTTTACATGACAGCCACAATTAATAGAAAGAAATTAATGAGTTCCCTTTTAGTGAAAGGAGTTCAGCATGGAAATAAAAATGAAATCACATAAAATGGATCCTAGGAGAATAAATAGAGAAAGAAGCTAAGCACACAGCACTAGAGTTTCTAGAAGTAAGAGTCACTGCTGTGCGTTGGAAAGAAGGGACAAAGACGAGCTGAGATTCACAGTGCCAGTCTATCCAGCCTCTGCTGTGCAGGACTGGCGTCACAGTTGGAAGCCAAGCTGAAGAACTGCTCTTGCTTTCTTAAGATAGCATTTCCATTTTGTGCCCAAATGGAAGCACTTTTCCCAACTCCTACTCTCTCTGTGCTAATATGTACCTGCTGGAACAGTAAGTCCTGTTATTTATCATTAACCATACATTACCCATTGACTTCATGGGTCAGCCCACTACGTTATTTGTACCATCAAATGCAGGACTTATATTCATACTTCATGGCCTGCTTGGCTTTGTACCATGTGCCACAATAGTAGATCCATACCTTTCTTTCCTGTCACCCTGGGGACCCTGAGTGACATCTGACATCTGAAAGCCTGGCAATCTACTGCAGCAATGAGAACTCCCTCATGTTAGAACGGGAACAACAGGTCCCTTTCACCTTGCTGCAAAAATCACAGTGCTATAAACAACACTGCACATTTCTCAGCACTCAATCAGAAGAAAGTGCCAGGGTTAGGAGGATGCCCACCGAGAGTCAGGCCCTGCACTGGGCCCCCGAAGGGTTTCTCTGAGGACGTGGTCCCACCCAGCATTGCAGCATTTTTAGCAGAGAAGGAGGCGCGCAAGACCCCGGGATGGGGTCAGGGCCGCGCTCGCCGCTTCCTTCACGCCAGGGACACCGGGAGCCACGGGTCCGTCGGGGCTCCATCCGCG
>VZTN01026432.1:131051-153338 GCA_013400515.1 Erpornis zantholeuca
GGCAGCGCGCCGGGCTCCGTCCTGTGCCGCGGCATCCCCCGGGCACGGCCTCACGGGGGTCTCGCAACCGCCCCCCGCCGCAGAGCCCGGCTCCTGCTCCGCGGACCGAGGGCCTCTCCCTTGGCGGAGTCCGTGGCCGAGGCGCTGCGGGAGTGGCCGCGGGCTGCTACCAGGGGATGGATGACCGGAGGAAGGGGTGAGCGGACCCTCTGAGCCTTTCCGCGGCCTCCTCTGGCCTGGCACTCGCCCGTCCCCCTGGCCTGCCCAGAGCAGAAGGACAGAGAGCAGCTCTGCTCAGGCCGCGGGAGCCAGCAGTTTTTCAAATGTACACGAAATACAAACACCACCGCAACATCATTTGTTGGCATTTGGATTATGACTTCTCCTCAACCCTTCATTATCAGTTAATGGAAAATAAGGCCTGAAAAAGCTGAAAAATGTCACTCTATTTTATGCACTGAGAACCAGATTAAATCCAAGCCATTAGTTAAATGCAGCATTTATAGGGGCACAAAATCCCTTCTGATCCCACTTGTTGTATAGGCCTTGTTCCTCCAGCTGCAGGACTGTCAGTCAGTCCCCAAAGCCAGTTGTTAGGGCATCATCTCATCAATGCTGGCCTCCAGATAAAACGATCTAGTGATATGCTATGCCCGAACTACTAACTTAATGTCCAGTTCTGAAACCCTTAGGTTTTGGGGATTTTTTTATTAAAAGTAGTTTTAATTGTTTCCCAGGAGCAAATGTTCAACTGTAGGAGATTCAGATCCTTTCTCCCTGCCACCACCTCCCCCTTGTCACTTCTTGGTCTCTCAGCCACACCGAGCACAACCTAAACACCCTCCCCAGCACTTCTCCCAGCACCACTGCCCAGAACTGGGTACTGCTTATCGCCCCTGAGCCCTCTGCCTGGTGGAAACATGCAGCAGCCACAGCTAAAGCTTGTTTTAACCACATTTCTGCATGATCCTCTTCTGCAGTTTGCACTGGACAGATGGGATTACCATCCATGCAGCTGCACATTAGTGCCTTCAAGGCAGACAAATTGAAAGGGCTGCTGTCAAAAGAATTTTCTTACACATGCCAGCTAAATTAAATCTTCCACAGCAAGAATGAAAAATAATTTTCAAATACAATCACTGCTCTAGATAACATGGAAAAATCCTTCAATTGAAAAAGCTCTTTCCCAGAAAGATCCAAATATTCACATTTCCTAAGTCTGCAATCCTATTATGTCACCCTACTCTCCACATGAGCTCCTCAGGCTACAGTTTCAGAAGACAGGGGCTTCAGCAACACCATCATCTTAGAAAGTTCCCATGTATGAAACTCTAATTGTTCTTTCTGCAGTACTGCAATTGCATCAGAGCCATTCTTCCTGGGGCCTGTAAAACAGGTAGCTGATGAATTCATGTTAATTTTGATTTCTTTTGAGACGGAAAAAGGTATGAGGAAGGTAGGCTCATAGCACAGCCCCAAGGGCAGGGATACCAGCACAGCCCAAGAATGCAGCATGGTAAATCCAGGGACAGAGATTCCAAAACGTAGATTCCTGGCAAAATCCACAGACTGTGACGTCATGCCCTTGACCACCTACCTACCTTCATCTTCTTCCAGCTCTTGGGTTACAGTTTTCCTTCTCTTTATAGAAGACTTTGGGTAAGAAGAGAAAGCCATGCTTTCTCCCATTTATAGCTGAAAATCTTTCAAATGAAGCAGTTCCAAAATGCTCTGAAGCCGTGTTTTTGAAGAGTAGAGAATTTCCTTTTAGTCCTTTTTGGGCAATTGCTACACACAACCTTTGATGGTTGCGCCTTTGTCCTACATGGCAGGTATCCAGTTTAGTGTTAACTGAAACCAGACAGGCCTTGAGGTTTTTTGATTAAAAAAATAACGGATTACAGCCAAAATAGTTGCAGAACTCTCTGAACAGTAAAGTTACCATGCAAGCTTTCCCCTGAAAGAGGAGAAACTTACTTGGTGCTTTTCAGGGAACCCAGAGCAGCAATCAAGAATTATGATTGTACCACATTGCTCCTGGACAACAGTTCCATGGCAACAGAATAAAGAAACTGGATTAGAACTTTTTCTTTCAATTGTAAAACTCTGAGGAAAGTCTGGCAGCAACCCAGAGCTCAGACTGCTCTAGACTAACCCAGAGATATGTTTCTGTAATTTGAATTGAATTTTTAAATCAAAGAAAAGTAGGAACTTCAAAAAAAGCACAAACCAACCAACCAAAATAACCCAAGAACACAAATCGACATGGAAAACCATTTATTTCATCTCTATTGTCTCCATGCAGAGCAGACCAATACAGATGAAGGGGGAAAATGCATAAGAGCAGCTGAAAAAATAGAGCTAGAAAATACAATTCTCTCTGCATTTCCAAAAGTGACAAATGTGGTGGAGTGATGCTCCATTTCCTCCCAAGGCTCTCAATCCTCGGCCCCAGGGCTGACGCAGTAGAAATCTATCAAACCCCCCCTCCCACAAACCCCATGCTACCTCCTACCAGGGTATCTTCCCAAGAACCACAGACTATCCATGCCTGTAATAGCAGCCAAGAAAAACAGCTCAGAAATTCTTTCTTCAGTGTCATCCACTTCACATTCCTGAACGCTGAGTATAAAATCCTGACTGTGGTTTTGAGTCTTGGCAATGCTCAGTGCTGATGCAACAACGCCAACTCATGGGCACTCACCTGGCAATGCCTCAACTTAAATGCCAGCCTTATTTTGGGAAAGAAATCTTGAGAAACAGCAGGCACAAATTTCTGTGCAAGCCTGCTTCCTCAAGAGCCCTGTTAGAGTCTGCTTAGCTGCAGTCCCTGGGCAGGGGAACCCCCAAAGCTAGAACCAGAGGGCTGGCATACTCCCTCAGTCCCTGCAGGCTAACTGGATTATCATCCTTCCAGGAAAGCAGGAAGTGGAGGACCTTCAGACCTCACAACAATTGAATGACGGAGAGAGTAGCTGGCACATGAAGACAACTTTGTAAAGAGGAATAAAACAATTGCACCCAGCCTCCCTCCTTGTTGCAGTGAAACTAGTTAATAATGTCAGTCTGGGGAAAGGAGAGCTGAAAAAATTTCAGACAGCAGTTCCTGGGCAGACAGAACTGCAACCATGAGCTCTCCAGGATTCACTGAAAAGTAGGACAGGAGCTGTCATAAAAAAGAACTGTGTCAACAGTTCAGGAATCTCTTAGGGAAGTAATGCCTGTGCTGTGGGCAGTGTATCTGCCTTGCTGCTCTGACCCAAATCGCCCTCTCAAGGCACAAGCCCTCTTGATAAGGCCCTGTGCAAACTTGAGAGCTGTACTGGTACTGTACTGTACCGAGCTAAGTTGGTGCAAATTGCACTGTGGCACCTGTTTTGAGTTCAGTGATTCTGCTAGTTCAATTAGAACTGTTTTTAAACTTACTTAAGCAAAGAGAGGATAGGCTCTACAGAAGAGATTATCTAGTAATTGTGCACAAGTCTGTGGCAATAAAAGATCCCTTTTTAATTATGACCTGATCAGCCCTGGGAGCTGGGATGGAGGAAAGCACAAGAAATTTTATTTATTTTTATTGGTTTCAAATTGCCAAAAATTTTATCCCAAGCATCACATAAAAGAAAACTCCTCTTAAAGCATACTGATTGTCACCTTTCATATTCCTTTCTCACCTTACTTAAAAATATTTTTACCAGCAGCTTCAGCCATTTAAGGGCTGTCAGTATTTCTTATCCATTCATCCTCAACAGATGAACTCCACTGTGAGGTAAGAACCCCAGAAATAGGCTACAATCTACAGCATGCTCTTAAACAGACTACACTGAACAGAGGAAAAGCCAAACTGGAGTTATCAGCTGCTGACCAGGCTGTAGTGTTCAAGCATCTCTGCCGTGACAGTCTAGGGGTGCTGTAGCATGCTGGGCAGGGCTAAAATGCTACACCTCAAGAAAGCTCTGGGACACTGTGTGGGGCAGATGGTGCATGAATCAGGTCTCAAGAGCAGGCTCAGATGCTTGTTCAACTAATGGTTATGAGGAGAGGGAGCTCAGTTACAACAGCTACATGGCTTTCACTCCAGATGTGAGCAAGCTGGTAGTATGGCAATTGAAGAAACATTTACTGATCATTTATCAGATAAACAGCTGGGCTGTGCTGGCTGCTGGAGTGGTTAGGGCTGAGGCAAGTAATCTCCAAGCTGAGTCATTCAATTGTAGTGACCTACCCTAAAGTGTCTCAAGTTTTTGGCTCATTTTCAATGTAAACAAACACAAAATAGACCAAAAGAGCTGGACTGCTGAGGCCAATATTACCTTTAGGAACATGTGGTGTCAATGAAACACTGGAGATCAAGTTGGAAAGAGTCTCTTCGCCTCTATCTCATAGCACCGTCAACTTCTCATGGGTAGGGGGTTCTGGCTAAAGCTGTTTATTGTTGCTTTGTTGTGCCTGTTCTGCCTCCAACCCTTAAAGTGGTAGGAGAAATCCTTTATCACCTACAGGAATCGCCTCTGTTGTTTTCACACATGAACTTGGGAGGTGCAGTTCCATCAGAACGAACTGAATGAAACATCATTCATCCATAGTGGAGCAGTTGTTCAGTTCATTTCTGCCCAGTGTATCTTTTGCTCCATAAAAACCAATCGCATAAAAAAAGAACAGAAGCCCTCATGTGTGGATTTTAGCAGAAGAGGGATAGGAGAGCCAGGGAATGAAGTCTTGGACAGCCAGACCTCTCTCTCACCTGCTTCTCATTCTAGCAGCCAGATCTGCACACACACACGTAGGAAGTAACATTAGTGTTCCTTATTGCTTTGTAAAGCTCAGAGTCACTGTGGTGGCTCTGGGAGGCATCATGAGGTCTGCGCAGAGGTCACTCAGTTGTGAGCGCGAGTAGCACCATGACTGTAATGCCTGTACACAGGAGCAGAATTTGCTGCAGGGAATTCCTGGGAAAAAAAGAGCAGAATTAGGAGGAGCCATAGATCAATCCCCATAGGCAGCTGTGCAGAGCTCTCCAATGATTTGTTCTTTGCCCTTCCAAAACTACCACATGGGGAACACAACCGCTGTGTGAAGTCACTAACATGGATGAGAAGATCTTCCCAGCACTCCAAGCAAAGAAGTTGTCTATAAACTGGCATGTACTTGTCTATAAACTAGCATGTACTTGTTCCACTGAGCTGCAAGGCCCAACTCCAGGCTTCAAAATCAGTTCAAGCTGATTCAGCCATGCAGCTATTCAGATACATATTCATGTCCTTTCACTCGCAAGGAAACCAGCACTTAGGCAGCATGTGTATAGACACTTTAGGGACCTTATCCAGCTAACAACTACAGTTAGAGAAAAAAACAACAATAAAATCAGCCATTCCTTTAGCACTCTCTGGTTTATGCTGGATTGAAGTGACTGTGTGCCTCCCACCTCTGCCTATTCTGCCAACAACCTCTGCCAACACTAGAGGTTACCAACTCAAATCAACATTTCTCCACAAAAAGTTCTCACCTCCTCACATAGAACTGTGGAGCTGGTTTTTTGAACACTGTTTCAGTCAAAATTAACTAGGTGAACGAAGGCATCTTATTTAAACTACTAAACTTATTTGTCTTATTACAACTAAAATAGGAGGGAATATTCAGGGGCGGCTCTGCCAGCAGATCTGAGAGGGCCTTTACTGTGGAACAGCTGGATTTGCACCTGCTACAGCCTTAATTAGACTGCAAGAAACTAAAATAATACACAAGAGAACCCCAGATATACTGGAATATCTATACTAGTGCAGAAGAGAGATTTCTGAGGTGAAATATAGTGACAGACTATGAAATGCTGAGTGATAAAGAGAAGAAAACTATTATTTTTGTACTCACACAGCAACACAGTGATACCTAATAAAAAATCAATAAGCAAGAGTGTAAAAACCAAATAATAAGAAGCATCACTTAACATGGAACAGTCAAACTCTGCAAACTGCAGACAAAAGGAGGTTGCAGAAAACGAATGGATAGGGTCAGAATGTAATGAGAGAAGCATGGAAGGATAGATTCACATGTGGTTACGAGGCACAGACACCTCTGTAGGGCTCTGGTTTAGGTAGTCCCAACACCAGTAGGTGCTGGAAGCTGAAAACACAGACTGGGCAGTGGTGTCCTTACTGGACATGTTTCCAAGGAACTTGCTCTAGCTGACCCTGCTACATACTGTGCCAGCACAATCTCTGGGACTCACCCAGGTGAAGGCTCTTGTGTTTTAGAGGGTCTCTGTAGTCCCACAAATGCAATAGATAGCACAGCAGTCTATTTTGATTCCAGCCTTGTCCATAGGATTTGGAAAGCTGGCATTCATGCACTTCCAGAATAGGCACAGGAAAGGATTTTATCCCTGTCCCCAGGCAGCAAGAATTGCTGCAGAGGAACAGGAGGGAGCACTTACCAAGGATTCTTTTCCTCCAGGAGGTCAGGCACAACATTTACCAAGGCAATGTACAGAAATCCTCCAGAAGTGAAAGGGAGGATCCAGGCTACTGTTTCTCCTGCACAATTATGGAAAGCTTTTGTTATTACTGAGACAGAGCCATGGGAGACAACACAGAAGGGAAAGAAGATACATAAAGATGACAAGCACTGCCACCCTGCAATTCCTACAAAAGTCCCAGGGAACCTTACCTGCTCCTTTTGGTGACTGAGCACATATTGCAAAGCAGGCTCCTAGAATTCCCCCCAGAGCTGTGGAAAGCTGCATCTTGGCTGCACTCCAGCGGTCAAAGCCAGCCCGAAGAAGGATTGCAAAGTCTCCAACCTGGGAAAACCAAGAGCTGGCAGTTAATAAACATGAATACAAAATTCTCATTCACAAAGGCCATTTGCAACAAGGCCAGTGCTCCAAGACTGTTCCTGGTTTTCAATGTTGTCAGTCTCCCCAGAGGGAGCAGCTTCAAGAAGACAAGAAAAGGTTAACCAGACCCAGACTTCCTCTTAGTGGATGAAGTACATTGTAATCCCCCTCACAACGGCAGGACACAAAGCCCTCTCACCTCGTGTGGGATTTCATGCAGGAGAATGGCCATTGTGGTTAGGAACCCAACCTGCAGAAGAGAGAAAGTGATTAGGAAACAATCCCAGTATTCTTGGATGAATCCCATCAGGTCCCATACACTTACAGGGATCCAGCTGGAGCAGCAGATCCCCCTGACGAGTGCAGGGTTGACTGGGAGTTTATTATACTCACAGTCATGGTGCTCCAGCTCAGGCAATGGGAACCCCATAGCCTATCATCAGTATTGAAAACCAAAGCAAAAATGTATTAAACATCTCTGCCTTGTTCATGTCCCTGTTTCTGAGGTGACCATCCTTACTATGTTATTTATGGACTACCTTTTGAGTAGATGAGGGTAGGTAAGCTAATCCATCCCCTAATGCCAGTACAAATGACTAACATGTCCCAAATTTGAAGAAGCTCTGCAGCAGAGGATCAGGATAGGGTTGGGTTCTTCTGTAGCCTGCATTTTCTCAGAAAATTCAGAAAAATAGGAAGGAACTCCTCGCATTTTTTGGCGCTTTTGCATGTTGTATCACACTTGACACAAGGCCTCTGTATTTCAGCACACAGCTGGGGACAGAAACCTTACCTTTCTGCTAACCAGGAAGCTGGCTGCTACTGCCAGGCCATGTGTGAAGTTATCAATGGTGTTGGCTAGCAGATTGAGATATCCACTAATCTGCAAAGAGAAAGAAGAGCCCCTGATAAAGGAAGACATATAAGAAGATAAAAGAGAGCATATGGCTTAGACATGGGTTATGCAGTCACAATCAGATGGGAAAGGTGAGACCACAATGCTTCTGCTGAAAATCTTAAACTATGTCAGTGCTTGAGTACACACTAAATGTAATTTTTGGTTATAGAGTAAAACTAAGTTTTAGGGTAGGCAAGTATTGTCTGAGATTAGAATAACTACCGTATGCAAACGATGAAGAGCTCTAGAAACAGAAAATGAGACTAGAAAAAGAAGAAAGCCAAAATGCAAGAATATACTTAATTCTAAGTCAAACCAATTTTAGGTAACACTGACTAATTTACACAGGTGGCTGGCTTTGAATATGACTTGATCTTGTTTTCAAGTCATGTACTTTAATATCCAACTGTTAAATATCTCCTCTTCAAAAGCTGGCAAGAACAATGCAACAGAACAGATGCTGCTGGAATTGCTTTCTATAACTAAATAAATCTTCAAACATTGTACCAAAAAAGTTTGTGCTTGTGGGTTTGCTTTCCCTTACCAAAGAATCAAAAGAGAAGATAGTGATGACAGTCACCGAAAAGCCACCTACTAGAAGGCTGGATAGCATGTATCAGTATTTGCATATAAACACATTTCTTAAAATTATAAGCATAAAGCAGATGCCTTCCTCACACGACCATCTCCATATTAGACTTCCCTATCATTCTAACTAGGGTCATCTCCTGACAAAATCTGAGTATTTGACCTAAAGTGATTTATGAGGCTAACACACCAGCTTTTTAGCTCACCAGGTTTTTTGGGTTTTTCCATCATATTTAACCAAAACTACTGCAAGTGGGTCCTGAGATACTGCAGTTCACTATATGGCACTTCAGTTGAAATTATTATCAGCCTATGTATCAGGCTGTCTCTGGACTGCAAGAACTCCAGATACAGGGCAGTATCCAATGAGTGGAGAGACTGACTAGAAACTGAAGCATTAACCTCTTACTTCACCAGAGTATTAGATGCCAAAGTTCAGCTGGACAACCACAAGTGCTGATGGACTTCATTAGCTCTTTTTGGTCTTGTGCTCTTCCCTGTTTCTATCAGCTCTGCTTGGGGCATCTTTCCTTTCTACCATTTGTATGCCACAGCTCAGAAGCCTTCTGTCAAACCTCTCTATCCAAAACATCACAATTCTGCAGGGCACTTTTACCACACTATCTTGGGGCACCTTTGTTAACTTTTTTAAGTGCATTGATTATTAAATATGAAAAGTAAAGGTTAAGCAAAGCCTAGCCCACTTTTAAGTAACAATCTAAGTAACTTCTCCACAATGAATACAAAAGGAGATCCCTGCATGTTTTTGTAAGAAACGAAACAGAAAGAGATGCATGCAAACAGACCCAAGAATGGAGCAGTTATACTTCTCATTCTTGATACTCTCATTCCTAGACAGTCACATATGACTATCTAAAATTCTCCTTTCCCTGTTGTTTTTTTACATGACGGCGTTTTCCCCAGAGGATAATAATAATTACAAGTTTTACACAAAAATGCTTTCCCATACCACCGTATAGGGAAAAAATAGACTTCATGATTAAAACATTATGACTTTTTGTTGTCAGTGGCTTGGGCAAAAGCTGTCACTGAAAGAAGGAAAGCTTTGGAGTGCTCAGAAATAAATTGGGTTGATTTGACAGTTATGAGCCTCTGACATTTACATTCTGCGAATCCCTAATAGGATGTTCTCGTTGCTCATAAAGAGCACAGCCAGATGAAGTGTTTATGTTCATGCTTCAGTATTAATGTCACTGTGTAATAAAACATACTTCCACAAATCAACATGGACCCCATGTGCCACAGGGAAAAAGAAAGAATAAACAAGGCAAAAGTACTGTACAAAATGTTTTCACTTGTTGAGGGACTAAAGGTTGCAATGAGGGACAGAACTGATCTAGGTCTGCATGCAAAGGAAATCCCTCACCTGCTGTTTTCAAGCTAGGACAAATTCTAGCAGCAGCTAAAAAGCAGTAGTTCTAAGATATATGTGGACAACAGTCAACTGATTACAACTTACTAATCATTAAGCCCTGAAGGGTGACCGTGTTCATTTAAATAGTATCTTCCCCTTTTTGTTTGCTGAAAAAATAGGGGTTTCTGAGTGAATAGTAGAAACAAAAAACACCTGTCATACTATGAATTTCACTCTTTTCTTCGCGAGTACCTACTCTGTTCGCTCCTAGTAACGTTGCTTCCCTGCACAGGCCCTGCCCAGCCTGGCAGCCACGTCCCCAGCCAGGCGGATCTGCCGGGCAGCACGTGGCACCCCAGCTCTGACTGCAGCCTTCAACAGGGCTTCACTTTGCACTCCTCCTCTACTGTCATGCTGATTTTTATGGAACTTGCAGAAATTTGATCACCCTCGAGACCCCTATCCTCCCTTGAACTCAAGGAAAATTAATTATGGGTTCAAAAGTTATTGAAAATGAAGGGCAGAACAGATGGACAGACAGATGGAATGACTGCTTATGTTGTTGCCTAAGGAAACAGGCTAACAACACAGGAGTATCTTGGTAGGTTTGATGATTTCCACCCTACCAGGAAGACTATTAAAATATTCAGATTACATGATCAGAAGGTAGAAACTTAAAACTACTCCCATTAAGTCTTTTGTTTCTAATTCATGCATATCAACATGCAATCTGAACAGACGTGTTAGGATTTCAAAGCTAGAAGAGTTCTCCATGGTTGCCTAAACTTTCCAAATAACACAACTAAAAGAATTTAATTCTGTTTGTGCAAAAAGTTTATTGTTTCTTAAGCTCTAAAGCACTTCTGTAGAGAGCATCTTAAACCACAGCTTAAAGCTCACAAGTGACAAAAAATCTGCTATCTCTAAGGTAAGCTGGTCCATTGGCAAGTTACCCTCAGTGAGAGAGTTGTCTCTAAGTTCTAGTCTGCTACTGTTTGCTATAGTTGTAACTATTCAAATTTAGTCATTCCTCTTACATGGGTATTTGTATACTCTATGTCACCCTTGATCTGTCATGACTACAGAGCTAAACTGAAGAAAACTACTTATGTACTGTAAACTTAAAATTTATTTAATCTCTTTCCTGACTCCTTTACAAATTATCAGTAGTATTTTGGATATTTGGAATAGCACTACTGGAAAAAGTGAGATAGCTGATTCACTTCTGCTGTACAGAAAGAGGAACTCTCACATCTCCTCTTAAATATTATTTCCCACTCACCCATCCTCCTGGCTGTAGCATAATAAGGGAAGAATGCGTTGAGACACTTTCCTATGGTAATCTTCATATGATTTTCCAAGGCATTGACTATCTAGCAACTACCCCTATCTTGTAAATATAACCTGCAGTCCTTCTTAATCTATTCCTTATAATTGCATGTATCAAAACCTCTTAAAAATTCAGCACTTTCAACGAAGTTACTCAGTTTAGCTGCTATCGCTGACTTCATGCAGTCACAATGTGCCATTTATGTAATGCAGTACCTGCAAATGTGAAGATATACTGTTTTTATAAATAATGACTTAGAAAAATCATAACCCACCAGTGAACAGATTTGAGGGGGGCTGCATTAAACCAGTCCCTTTTGATAACATAGAATAACAGATTTTTAATATAGCTAATATTACCAAAGTTGATTAGAATGGGGGAGAAAGTTATGTTTTATATACACTTGTCATGACCTTTATTAAACAATTTTATGCCTGAATTAAAGGCAGGAAAAATGTCTCATTGATAAGAATTTATCTTACATAAAATCATATCAATTAGCATTAATTACATTTTTTTAAATATTAGGACTACGCCCTGAGCAACTGTATCCCCTATCATTTCTACTTGAAATCAGTAGGCTTTAGTTCCTTATATAAACCCTTTCAAAATTAGGGCACAATGTTTCATAACCCAGAAATATTGGTGTCTTCACTACTACCACCTCTAGAAACATCCACGAGGCACCTTGCAGTTAGTGTAGTGCTATGTAGAAATTACATGAATGTGACAGATGTCAAAAATACTCAGTGACCTCAGCATAACTTTCATGTTCTGTAGGAAGAGCTATAAAGTTACAGCAAAACAGATTTAAAATAGAAAGACTGAAGAGCCTCTGCCTGACCACATATCCAGCTTTGGGCCAGTTCATACAAGCACACTTTCTGTTCATAGTTACTCTCATAAAATCTTGCACATTTTTATGGGCTTTCAAACTCAAATTGTAGGTCCTCCTTCACCAAAGTGGTTGTTACTCTCCCACTTGTAATGTTCACCCAGAGAAGGGTTTTCCACAATACAAAGATAGTAACATTGAACTGAAAACAAGGCCAGTATAAAGGTTATACACTTCCCTATGGTACAGGACTCCTTTTCCTCCTTCGCCTCCTGTCCTATGAGCTTGCAGATCTCCCTTACCCAGCACTACAGGCTGCCTGTCTACATGCCAAGCTGATTCAAGAAGTTAAGTTAGGAAAGAAATAGACCAGGGGGTGGGAGGTGGGTGTGTGGGTGTAGACAAGCAAATTCTTTGCCTGTTTAGCTCCCTGAATAGGCTCACTGTGAGGTCAGATGAGATCCAGTGCAAGGGAAGTGATGGAAAATACAGGTTTGGAGACAGATGTGGACAAGAAGTCCTTTTTGGCAGCAGATAAACTGATAATCTGAGAAACTTAACTTTTAAGTTCTACACTGAGCAGTTTCAACACGCTTCCTAAAGGTGTTAAAACACTTCCAGAAGGTGCCTTAAAAGGAAAAGTGCAGCTCACAATCAGTACAATACAGGCAGTAGAGAACAGAGAAATCATGGTGCAAAAAATTAAGCAAATGAAAACATATTGACTGTTAAATACAGAGTAACAAAACACGATATTCTGTATTTTGGTATCAGAATTCAGTCAAAACACACATCATCACACTTATTCCTTTATAAAACTGACTTTGCCTCTTCTGCATAAACTGCAGTGTAGATTTTCTCCAAGCCTGTTATTTTCTCACTGCTGTGGCCAGGACAGACACTTTGACAGAGGAAAATTAAGCACAACTGAAATGCTGAGTTCCACACTCAAGTATGGTTCTCTCCACAGACAATTCCTGACTAAAAAGTGAAGGGGAGTTTGTGGGTCTCCTACCTTGATTCTGTTGGTTTTTGGACCAGACTGGAGAGAGGAGCCATTACACTGAGCTCGTGTTCTTTGGGACTGGCCTGCCACCTTCGGCAGGGGGCAGCCACTTCCATTGGGAATCTTTCCAGGTGGTGCTTTGGAATCACAGTCCTAAAGTAGGGGAAACGAACTTGTCACTGATTTGTTTTCAGTGATGAATGTGCATGAATCAGGATCAGAAACCCAACCTTCACCCTTAATCCTGTCATCCTTACAATGTGAATCAGCAGCTCTGACACCCCAGTTTAATACCAACTGCCAGAAATGAGACAGATTCAGAGAGCATTGTGACATCTGCCCTGAAAGACAACAAGAGCTAAGACCTCCCAATCTTCAAGAGAAAGAGGAGGAGTCACAGTCCCTTGGCATGGGTCAGGTTCCGCTGTAAAGATAAGGGACTGAGCCTGCCGCTCCTGTTAGCAGCTGCTGCCCAGAGAAATACAACTCCATCAGGGCAGGAGATGGGAGGGAAAAGAGTCTTGCTCTCTCCAGTGCATCAGAATAACTAAGTCTACAGAATTATTCTATAGCCAGGATCAGCATCTTCCAAACAAGATATTTATCTAGGATTTTAGCCTCTCTCTAAATGAGAAGATGAAGTTCCCTCCAGGCATTAAAGTCTCTCATTGAGCCAAAAGTTAACACCTAATTGCCCTTATGTAGTGCCTGACCTGCAGTTTCACCTCTCAAAAGTCATGGCACAGCAAGGACTGAACAGTCTAAAGCAGCTGCAACTAGGAGTTGTGCAGATGTCTGAAGACTAGGTGCTCTCCTCTATCTTGGAATTACCTTCTGGTACCTCATCTACATCTCCCCTTTGCAGCTGGGTAACTCCTTGGAACTTAGGATCACCTGGCCAATCATAAACCCCTTTGAACACACACAGTTACCCAAACAAACATCTGGTCCAGGACATAGCCAGGAAGAAATATCTTTAAGAAGGCTGGCCTTTGTCCTGACTGAGGAGCTAGAAAGAGAATGAGTCATGATGGGTCATCAGAACATGCATCAGCAAGCTGTCACCCCTCAAAGCTTACTTGAGCAAAAGTCTCATTTGCAGAGCGCTCCAGCTCCCAGCCCCCATAAAAGAGGAGCTCTCTTTTACATTTACCACATAAAGAACAAAACCAAACCAGAAGTGAGAAATCTCAGTTAAAACCACAAAACAAAAGCCTGAAGATGAAACCTACTCCTACAGACCAGTGGCAAAGAAGCGGCACTGGGAAATGACAAGGTACTCACAGCTACAGGATCATTTCCTGATACTGTCAGATAGGGCAGATGAGGTGTTTATTACAGAGCGTCAAATATAACAGCACTCCCTCCCCTCAGGCTGCTAACTTACCACACTAGGATACTCCTCCTCTTTCTCTAGGAAGATCTTCTCTAGCACCAGGAAGGTCAGGAAACCAATGATCACCCAGAGACCCAGAAGCTTCTGCTGCTGAAAGCTCTGCCCTTCTCCTGAAGGACGAAAGAGAAATCTTAATGTCTCTGTTAAGTACAGTTTTTCATGCAGTTCCAGGACAAAAAAATAAATGACCATGGAAAAACTCCCTGCCAGGAAAGAGTAAAGACATCTCAAAACAGATTGGTTTAACTTGCTCATTCTTGATCTAACAGATATCATCATCTTGAGACACTCAGAGTGAGACCTACCATCCCGTTTTTTGCACTAGCTCAACCGAGAATAGTTCCTGACAAAACTGGGAATTTCCCTGAGCTGCAGAGGCAAGTGAATATTACATCAACAAAAATCAGCAGCTTTATCTACTGAGCAACAAGCCCTGACATGAAATCTGCCATTAGTGGAGTTACAGACTCACCTTCCCCTTTCTGCCACACCTCAGTAAGTTATTAAGCCCAAAGCTATAAACTTTCTTTTCAATTACAGCCAAGCTTGTGAGATAATAATCCATTCAGCCTCACTGCAGAAATGGAAATTGCATTGCAATGGAAGAACAGAACGACTCTGTAACAGGACTTACATGGGTCAAGGAAACCTTTCTGCTTCGGGACAGTCTGGCAGAAGCAAACAAGCTTGAGCAGGAAGACAGAGTAATTTGGGAACCACTGTAGAAAGGGATGAAAAAAAGGACAGCAGGTTCTGCTGACAGTGCTAGAGCTGTGAGGAAGAAGACTAAAGGCCCAGCAGATTTGAAACCCCAGGACACAGGTGCAAGAACATCTGGGAAACCCAGGGCATCATCTTCCCTCTCTCACATTTTCAGCAGGGAAATCACTTCTTGGTTTCTCAACGGGTAGGATGCAGCAACACTTGCCTTCTATGCTATCAGTTTGCTGAAGCAGAGAGATACAAACATTACCAATTTGAGCAACCTTAGCTATTTGAGGGATGAAGGAGCTACACTCATACCACAAGGTCCACACCAACTCAAACAGTATTTAGTTTGCTGGAAAACACAAGTTTCTGTCATCTGCATTTCTTTTTTCTTTCTTTGTCCCACCCTCCAATCTTAATTATGGCTCTATAGGCAATGTTCCATGATTTCTCATGGAGCAGAGATTCCAATACATGAGCTCCCATAAATCAAAGCATCCAGCAGGGGAGCCCCAGTTCGTGCCAAGAAAGAGGCTCTGTAAGTAACACTGTTATAGGGACAGATTTGTTAAAAAGGTGCACCTGATCCCCAACTAAGATGGTGAACATGGTCATGTACCAGACCACATACACATTCATGACTCCCCATCAGGTTAGAGAAGCATTCCCTTTCCTTAAAGAAAGGACAAAGGAAAATCAACTGAGATTTACAGGAGTCCAAGGCAAGACAGGAGAAGTTGATAGACAAGAAAACCATCCCAAATTAAAAACATAAAGAAACCATGGCCAACTGAGGAAGCCTCTAATTTCCAAGTCTTTGGAGGACTGCTGAATGAAGTATTATGTGTGTGGTTTTGTAGTCTCACATCCTTGCTTAGGCATTTGCTTTTATGTATTGCTTGAAAAAGGATGCCAGCCTAGACCAGTTTTTGGGTTGACTCAGACTGGCCAGTCTTGGGCTTTCAAAATGGAACAGACTCAAAACATGTAGCAGTAGGCATAGGACAAGCTGCTTCCAGGCACATAAGACTCTCATACCTGTTGTTGCACTGCATGTGTAGGCCCAGGCTTCAGGAAGCAAGTGCAGAAATACATTGCCCAGTAGTCCACCAATTGCAAAACTCAATAACTGCTTCAAACGGTGTGACCCAGCTAAAAAAAAAAAAAAAAACAACAAAAAAACAAAAACCTGATTACTACTCAGCCAGGAGCCAAAACATCTCCAGCTGAGATTTTGCACAAAGAAACCCAAATTGGAAGCATCTGGAAAGCAAGCTTTCAAAGGAGAGAGCACAAACTAAATGGAGTGCAAGAAAAAGCCCTTGCACTGCTTGGCTGGGACAGAAGTGTGTGGGCAGGTCCTGGACCAAACAAGGTGAAAAACAATTTACACAAGTTCCATCCAGGGCTTACATTTGTCAAAGGACTCCCTTTAAAATTCCCAGGTATGGACTAAAGCACTGAAAACAGCCTGTCTCCAAGTTCACCACTGTGCTGCTCTGTCACATCCCAGGACATTTGGCTTCAGAAAGGCCATTGCAGTTGGCAGGTTTACCTTCTGACCGTAGGGCAGCTCCTGTCTCAAGGGGGATCACCAGCAAGGGGAAGACCCCACTCAGCCCCACCATGAAGGAAGCGATGAGGGAACAGATCCAAGCATCCAGGCGCTCGCTGCTGAACAGGTGTCCCCAGGACTCTGCCTCCTTGTCACACAGAGAGCCAGGACTAGCAGCAACATGACTCCTTGGGAGCTGCTGAGCTTCACAGGCCGTGATCAGAAACAAGGAGAGCGTCCCATCAAGCAGAAGTTTTTGCTTTGTCATTGCTAAGTGGTCTCAGCCGGGCTGGCCAGTCTCTGAAGAGGGAAGAGGAAAGCAGTCCTGAAAACATGCTCAACTCTCTGTCCCACCATCCCAGAAGAAAAGCCTTAACCACACCAACCCCTCCCTTCAGTGTCTTAGCACAAGGTATGAATACCCATGAGGAACACCCGGAACACCTCCTGTTTTCAACACACCACTAAAGGACAGAGAGGATGTGTATCAACAGGTGTATGCAGCTGCACATGAGACATCTTGGAAGAGCATCTGGCTTTCACTATTTCCCTTCAAATGAGCTGGACAAGGACTCCAAGTACCATTGTACTTGCCCATCAGTGTCCCAAGGCTTCAGAAAAAGGTATTGACCAGAGATGCCACCCAGGTAAGTCTTCCCTTTGCCTGCCATGGAACAGCACTCATATAACAAATGAGGATGCAAGACAGGCAACATTATAGATGTCTGTAAACCCATGAGTGGTGAAAAGACAGGGAACAGGGTAGATTATTCACCATCTCGTCAGACACAGGTACTGACACCCATCCACATGGAGCCAATCAGAGTCAGCTTCAAAACAAACAAACACTTTATCAGCACGTAACTTGGGTGGTAGCACTTCTCCAAAAGTGATAAAAAATTTTACATCAAAAGACAGGACAAGTACCAGAAAGACAAATCTATTGATTGTTAATGGTTAAACAGCTCACGTTAGGCTCAGGAAACTCCCTGATATGAGACGAGTTGGAGACTGGAAGTGTACTTGAAAAATACCGTATCTACTTGTCCTGTTTTTATCCTTTTGTAGAAAGATACTGGATTAGACAGTCTCTTAGTCAAAATCAGCACAGCTGTTAATAAGAGGTCTGCAGTCACAAGAAAACTGGAGAAGAGGGCATGTTAGAAGAGAAAAATAAAGATAATTATACTCATTGACAAACAGGGAAGGAAAGCAAATGATGTAAAGGCTGAAGTACAAATGTTCCTTCAATCTCCAGAAGAAAAAAGTGAAATGTGACAAGCAAAATTAATTTGGAAATGGGAGAAAATGGTGGGTTAGGAAAAGATAAACCTAACAAGTGTTCACAAAACAGCTCTTGAGTGAGAGGTAATAACAGCATTCACCTGAAAGCACATAAGAAACCAGTCTAATCTCTGAAGCATTAGTGACCATCTTTGAGAATTACAGGAGTATGGGAAGGCCACAAGAAGGCTGGAGAAGCACCATGCCTCACCTACCTTTATAAAATGAAAAAAAAAAGGTGGGAAAAGTTACACACCAGTAACTTCAATCCTCTGAAGGATTCTTGGCCAAATTAAATGATCAGTTTGTAGTTACCTACAAGATAAGAAATTGATAAAGATATCAAAGCACTAAGTAACAGCCAGATAGAAAGGGACCTGAAATTCTCAAGACAAAATTCACAGTGTTGGAGCCAATCTAAGGGTTTACTGTGGATGAAAAGGGTGGTATTGCCCCTTGTCCCCACCACTTCATGAAGCATTGCCTCTCCAAGCTCACACCAGACTCCACCAGTGAGCGGCATCTGAACAAATGAGCAGGAAAAACTACTTTTTTAAACTCACAGCTCTTTGCCAATTTCAGTCCCTGAACAAAAACATTGCAGGAGGAAGGCCAAGCAGCAATCAAAAAGAAATTAAGGGACAGGGTCCCATTGGCTCCTGTGAAGGAGAACACCAATCTCCAAGCACAGTAACCACGGACATCAGGAGCAGGGATGCAAGAAGGAATCAATGAAGACACTGGCTTGGCTAGTTGTGCAAGGGCCACAAGGGCCACTAATTACATCAATTTTTTCTTACAACAACAACAAAAAAATCCCTCGACACAGCAAGTTCAAACCAGCTCAGGATTTTAGGGCATCTTACTGCAGTGTTTTGATTTGGCTGCAGGAACCCCACACCTACCTATAACGCACCTACTTTGATTGTTTCAAACCAGTCTCAGTAAAGATCAGTACAAAACAGTACACTAAGGGTAGGGGAGGCAGATGTGGAACCAAATGGAAATGACAGAACAGTAATTCCAACATGCCCCAAAGAAAAAGCATACACTGATTGAGAAATTAGTTTGAAGCCAGCAGGCTTATATTGCTACAAAAGGGTAAATGTCATCCTGGGACATAGCAGTAGTGCCACTGTAGGCCTCACACAGGTGAGACTTCAGCCAAGAGACCACATCCAGCCCCACATATTCGTCCTTATAAAACGCATACAAAAATCTGAGACACTGCAGTGGAAAGAAACAACAATTAGAGTGCAGAGAGCATGACCTGGAAAAATGACCAAGGACCTGGGTGTGTTTAGATTTAAAAAGATAACACCAAAGGAACAGAACAGCCTGCATACATTAGAAGTCATAAGAAAGGGGGAAAATGCTCAACCCTTCTTCCATATCAGTTCAAACAGTAAACAAGACTTAGCCTGAATATGAAGAAAAAAATATACATAGTGCCAAAGTGGTGATGTACTGAAACAGGTTATCTAGGATGCAGAATCTCCAGCACTGCTTTTCTGTTGGGTTTTTTTGGTTGGGGTTTTTGGTTTTTTTTTAATTTTGAGAAAAAGAAACAGCTGATACAGATACCATTTCATTTCTCAAAGATCCCTTGTTTGAAGTCCTCCAGGCCTGCTCCCCTTCCAACCCTGAAGTGGGCCTGATGGATGTCCTCAATCTTTATGATAGGATTAGACCCATAAAATAACTGAGAACTCTGTGAGGAACACACCAAAAATATATCAGAATTATACAACTATACATGCTTACGAAGAAGCAACAAACACACACAGCTCAGCAATGATGGGAAGCAGCACAAATCTCTTCTGCAACATTGTCACAGCTTTTGAGAATCAATCTGGAAAAGTAAACACTGCAATTGATTCAACAGGTAGATTTCTTGCATTTCAGTCTCCACACTCACAACCCACATAAGCCCCAAGGGACACCTGAAAGGGTCTTTGAGTCTGAGATGCAGTAGCACACAGGACAAAGGGCATGTCCAGGACTCTGAAAAAGGTCTGCATACTTGATTTCATATCCCTCTTCCAGCCACAAAAGGGATTAGGTTCCTCCAAAAGGGGATGGTGGCGGAAAATAAATGGGTACAAAGGCGTAAAAAACTGATTCCCCTAATTCACATTAGCGTTGGTCAATTTTCTGTGGCCCACAGGTCTTTATTCTGCTGTTATTCACATGAGGGAAAAGCAGCACGTTTCTTTAGTCCTGTGCAGCCAGACCATCATTACATCATGCCTCAGGAACAAGCCCATATCTCATGCAATAAATTCCTCATGTTTATAAACATCTACGAGAAAAGTGCATTGTTCAGGACACAAGTGAACTGCTCTTTGTGTCTAGCTAATTATTTAGAGCATATTCCCAGCATTTCCTTATTCCTAACACATCATAACCACTTGCTCAAAAAAGAAAAAGCACTTTTTATCTCTACAGCCCCTTTGCTTCTTTATCTCATTAGTACATTAGCAAGATCTCTAAATTCAAACATTCCAACTGGTTGCTCCTATGACATATATTTAAGAGGAAGAAAATAAGCAGTGAAGACATAGTCATAGGAAAAAACTGCTCAAGAGGAAAATAATACCCTGTCAAAACGGTTGCAAAGGGTGGAGGAAGTCTCTACCTAACCTTAATGTTAGACAACAGCATCTGTTTTAGGAACCCAGTCAGAGAACGTCTTGAGAAGTTTCTGGAGAAAGCACTGCAAGTTCTCAGAGACATCTGTGGTCACGAGGCAGAGGCATAACCAGGTTTAGAGATGTATTTTCTCAAGAAGGGTTTATCAAATATTTAAGAGCATGCAACTTTCTGGGAGAAAAATAGCCAGTGGGTCGTTGACTTATAGGTTTGACACTTCTCTCTCTGGGATCACAGCTCCCAACTGTGCTTGATTCACAACCTGGTGACCACTACCACTGGCCACACTCTCCAGAGCATCACATGTCTGAGCATTCAGGAGTCAGGTTTGCTCAGCTCCTTCTGCAACAGCCTCGGGGCTGGAATAACCATTAGGTTCTCCTAGCCCAGAAAGAACAAATAAATGAGAATTTGCCATTTACACACTCCTGAGCAGGGGCAGAGGAAGCTGCACACCAAGCCAGGAGACCCATGAGGCTCCTAGGCCCTCCCCTACCTCATAGTGCTCAATGAGCACCTCTGTAACAGGCAGTGACTGAGAAAACATGGACAAAATTAAAATGCCAAGGCAAAAGCCGATTGGAAAAGAAAAAATGAAATATTGACACGATGATTATGCTTCTATCTATTACTCTTTTCCTAGACACTCTGCCTTCTCAGACCACACAGCTTCTTCTCTCAGTGCAATTGCTAACTGACACATAATAACATTTTAGATGTTGTTGAAGGAAAAAAAAAATTAAAAGGCTTTTTTTACAAGTGTTTTGCCTGGAAGCCAGTTCCCTGGTCTTACAGTTGCAAAAGAGTACTGCATAGAATGGAAAAAAGTTATTTTCCAGGGAGGAAGCATAATTTTCAGCCAAAAAATCTCCACATGAGCCACCTCCCTCCATTAGTCCCGTGGAGAGTTTTGAATTCCTCCTGGAAACTCTGACCTCGGCAGAGGCACAAAAAGTCTCCAGTACTCCCTGAGCACTCCCTTCTCTCTGAATCACTGCCCATCTCTAGAGAATGCACTGCTCTGGTGGGACCCTTCCCTTTTGCCCCATCCCTCTTATAAAAAAACACTCTGCACAGACTCACATTTCTGCAAATGACAGCATGTGCAGCTAAAAGCTGGGGATACACAGGGTTACAAACAATGGGGTATCGCAGATCAGAACAGATTATAGAGCCGGCAAACCTACGAGCTAAGGCAATTGAAACCGACTGAATACTAACGGGGTTTGGGAAAGTGCGACTCCTTCCCCATCCTGCATCCTTTCATCCCTAAGATGAAAGAGGGAACTTTGAGGACCAGGCAATGGCGTTCATTCCCTCTGGGCTAGGGATTTCTCTCCTCCCAGCCCACTCTCCGTGGCAGCCTGAAGCACAGGCCAGGCAGACCGCCCCGCTCCCGCTGCCCTCTCCCAGCCCGGGCCGGGCTCCGGCCCCGCTCTCACGGCAGACGATTAATGCGGCGGGCCCGCTCGTGTCATTGTCTCTCACATCGCGGCGCATGGGACAGACAGCGCGGATTTTCCATTAGAGGAACGCTGAGCGATGCAAAGCGAGACATATTTGCCGCGGGGCGAATTAGCAATGAACGCTGCTCCTTACTGGGGCAGCACATTAGTTGCCGCCCGGGGTCCCTGTGCCACTGTGGCCGCGCAGACCTGGCCCCCCCGCTCCGTGCGTCCCGCGGGGCAGTCCCTGCGCCGAGACCTTCTCGCGGCATCGTCTGCCGGAGGAGGGACTTCCAAAACTTTCTCAACTGCTTCCCGCGGGGACTGAGCTCGCAGTCCCGCGCACTCCCGCAGCGGCAGCCGCGCGGCACCGCTCCCCCGGCGAG